>BFEA01000197.1:44184-55156 GCA_003427395.1 Chara braunii | reverse complement strand
TTTTTTTTTTTTTTTTTAAACGATCCCTCCAGTGCTAGCGATGCTGGTAAGAGCAAACACCGCTAGCATCTGGGGATAGGCTCCATCTATTGGTGGGGAGCAGCACCTGCTGGAAAGCGGGTCCAGCGTCCCTTTTTTACAATATTAACATGAGATCAAGAACAGTCAGAGCTCTGAAAATCAGGACCTCTTCGTCCATTGTTGGACGCCGGATCTATCTCTATCAGCTAGTCCTGGTTTTCTCGAAAGAACATGTGGATTCTTACTACTACCGGACCATAATTTGAGACTTTTATATTTCGTCATATCCAAACCAAGATCTCGGTACCATAGCTGATAGTGGAGGTGGAAAGGGATCGGGAAACTCAGCCATTGGGCGCATGGGTATGGATGGATCTACCACAGTCCAAACCTCAAATATTATTCTGTAATCTCTCCTTACCTCCTAGTTGTTCCCTTCTGTGACCCCTTCCCATTTAACTTTCCCTATGCCCTTCCCCTGGTTGCCCCCAAACCAGCATGTACTGAATTTCTCAATGTGTTTGTGAATTTCGTCTTTTGAGGATAGAAGTTGAAGTTTTTCTTTTACTTGTTCTTATTTAGCAGTAATTCCTGTTTGAACCGACATTTTAATAGTTTCAGTGAATTCAGGCCCATCTAGACGAGCCCCCTCCATTTCATACGTACATCTCCTCTCCCAAATGGCCCATACTACAGCTCTTCTTCCCATGATGAAGAGATTTTGCGTGAATTCGTCATCCAACTCGTCAGTCCAGGCTTCCAAAAGAATTGTTTTCCAATTCCATGGCCATCTAGTTTGCGGTAATAGCTGATCCCAGATTCTGTCCCACCACCTCCATAACCATATAGCTCCTGGGCATTGCATAAAGATATGCTCAATAGTCTCAGGAATCATCCTACTGGGGAATGCAGATTTGCAAAATTTACACCACCTGGAGGCTATTCCTTTTTGTTCTAAAGAAGATCTATCTATCAACCAATCATTAGTGGGGAGACATCTGTGTTCAATCTGCCATTGAAGTGATGCCATCTTTGCCGGCTTGGATTTCATTATATTGAACCATTTGATTGATTTCATTTCTTCTCTACTGAGGTTGAACTGTTTCATCCACTTGGCCGATACTTTATCTCTTAAATTAATTCTTGTTCTTAACATTCTGTATGTGGATTTACAGAAAGGGTGTGTAAAGTGCATTTACAATTTTTGTCAATTTTCTTCTGTTTGAATGATGAGCTCCAGCTCCAGTTAGCTGGGTCTAATGCTAAACAAGAGATGGGAGTATCTGGTTCAAATGCCAGTCATTGTTCTTTGATTCTAATTACTCTAATTCTGAAAATTTGGTTAGCTTGGACCCATTGGATCTGACCCTGAGTTTTTGGTTGGAGAGTATTATTCTGTGAAAGATCATAGAGTTCCAGGAGTATATCTCCATTTTGGAATTTATCCAAAATATTACCAATTTTTTGAGGATAATCCTTAATTGCCACCAGTCATTGATTTTGTATTTGGATTCCTTCTAGAGAATTCTGATTCAGTCCAAGGGGATTAGCTCAATTATTCGCTCAAGAGCTTTCTGTGTATGGTGACTGTAGCGAAGATGTCCTTTAAGTGTTATGAGATCAATCCAATCATTAACTTCACTATTCCAAATTCTTTAATTCTGATTACCCCTCTTTTAACCCATCCTTTCTATGGTGAGTCCATACAGTGGAGGACACACCCTTGAGAGTCTCTGATCCATCTGTTATTAAAGAGGGGTTGTTGACATACTTCTTCCCACCTTTCCGGGGGGATCTTGTTAGTTAATGAAAATTTTCTCCATGTCTTGATCAGAGCGATCCAGAAAGAATCATTGCATATATCTTTCCTTGCTTCTAATCTGTCTGAAAGTGAGTCGTTATGTGCCTCCCTAATCTTTCCTTTTGGGAGGGGCCAATCACAATTCTCCAGCCACATCACGGGGTGAACACTTTCCACTGTTTTTGGTGCTAAACGTCTAATTTGTTCCCATGCCAATGCGGACCAGGGTGTTTGTGGATTGAAGAGTAGTCTTTTGATCCATTGTATTGAGAGAGCCAAGGCTTAGGTAGCCGGATCAATTATCCCTAAACCACCTTTAATTCTAGGTTGGATAATAAATAGCCATGCTACTCTACTGATGACATTCTTGAGCTCGTGATTACCTCTCCATAGAAAGACCGATAATTGTTGTTGGAAAACTTTTAAAGTTGATTTGTCCAGTGGCCATATGACTGATTTATACCAGATGGAGGCTAAAATAACATTATTGATAGCCAAAGCACGTCCCAAAAGAGAAGAGTGTTTGTTTTTCCAGAGGTCAAACTTGATATAGGCTTGTTGAGTTATCCATTCATTGTTTGTTTTTGGTTTTCCCGTTCCAGATAGAGATATCCCTAGTACTCGAATAGGAGCGTCAATCGGGAGCCACTTGACTTGAGGTTGTTCCGGGGGTCTGACACCTTGGTGATGAATCCACCATCCTAGTGTTTTGCTTCCCCAATTGACTCTCATGTCAGATAATCTACAAAATTTATCCATCATTTTTTTGACTTCTCTCATGTTTTCTTCTGATGCATCTACCATAAGAGAGAGATCATCAACAAATAGTGAGCAGACCGGGATTGCCTCTTCCGATATCGATGAAATTTGAATACGCCTAATATCCTTGTGTTGTCGAAGGTTTGCTGCTAAGGCTTCCATAACAATCACAAAAAGGTAGGGGGCAATCGGGTCTCCTTTCCTGACTGATCTGTATAATGGTATAGGAGGCGCAACATTATCATTAACCATGATTCTAGTAGTAGCGTTCTTATGCAGAATTTGAATCCATCTTCTGAAGCAAGGACCAAAGTTAAATTTTTCTAGACATTTATCTAGAAAGTACCAGTCAACATGGTCATATGCTTTCTCAAAGTCAATGAAGATGAAGGCCGCATTATGTTTAGATTGACGAGTGATCCTGATCACTTCATTGACTAGAAGTATATTATCTTGTATATTTCTACCAGATATGAATCCAGTTTGGGATGGATGAATTATATCATAAATTATTTTGGACATTCTTTCAGCTAACGCCTTGGCTACTAATTTGTACACTATTGTAAGCAGTGTGATGGGACGGTAATTCCTAATATTGGTCTTATCCCCTTTTTTGTGTAGGAGGCTTAGTACTCCTTGTCCTAGGATTTCTCCCATCTCTCCTGACTTCCAGACTGCCTGATAGTAATCCAGAAGGTCCTGAGACAAAACGTTCGATAGGGATTCCCAAAATTCCTTAGGTAGTCCATCAATTCCTGATGTTTTCTCCTCCTCCATTAGTATCAGAGCTGTCCATATTTCTTCCTTGGTAAGTGGTTTTTCCATGCTTTCCTTTTGTTTTTCTGTTAGTGACTTATTCAGCGGGAGTAGGAAGTCATTGACTTCCTTTTCTCGTTGATTCGGGGGAATATGTTCATTTTGGGAAGTAAATAAATCTTTAAAGAATTCTCAGACAAGCTTAGTACAGTCTGCCGTGGACGTGACTAATGGTGCATTTCCATCTAAGGGGTCGGCCAGTGCTTCGATAATCATCCTTCCTACCCTTGCTTTAGCCATTGCGAGAAAGCGTGCATCCAAAGAGTCTTCCATCTCATGATACCTGAGCTTGCCTCTAATTCTCATTCCTTGCCACCTTTACTCCATAAGTGACAACAACTGTTTTTCCAGGTCTTGTAATTCATTGGCTATCGGTTCTAGAAACTCCTAATCCTTGGACTCTGTTTCTATATTTTGAAGTTCTTGGATTCTGTTATATAATTGTGTTTCTTTTGAGTGTCTCTGTGAAACTAACATTTTAGAGTATTCATTGCATTTACGGCCCAGGAAGTATAGACCGTTGTTGAACCATCTTACCTCATCATTGATGAGACCCTTTTGTTCTCTCCAGAATCACCACACATCACTAAGATAATTAACGAAGTTATTTATCTTAAGATGAGATGTGTTTAATTTGTAATAACCTCTGCCTTGATCAGTTTTTTTACGAAAATAAAAAATAGCTACACACATCGAATGGTCTTAACCAGGAAAAGGGCTTCTGGGGAAGATTTCAGCTACCTGTACAGCCCCTTGTAACTCCTGGGCTACCAAAATTAGATCCATACGAGATTTAGTAGTTTGTCCTGATTGACCCTTTCTGAAACATGTAAATGTTCTAGACGTGGGGCTAAGGACTCTAAAAGAATCAACCAGATTTAAGGTGTGACATAAATTAGCAATAATTAGTTCGTCATTCTCTATATAGGTAGGGCATGGGGAAGGGGTACGCCATCTATCCAGATGTCTGTCTGGGGCCACATTGAAATCACCTGCTATAATAACAAGGATGCCTACCGGAAGGCGCGGGAGGATATTCGCAAAAAACGTTTTCCGATCTCCAGCCTCATTTCGTCCGTATACACATAGGATGCTGACTATCTCAAGTTCTAGCATTGCTAGAACATATACCCATCTTCCTTGATCAGGATCTGCTTCCCAATAAACTACCTCTGCTCTGGAATCCGGGGGAATCCATATGGCCACTCCGGCACTTCCAGGCTTGGAGGCATGAGCTCGAAAAGATTGATGTGGCCACATCTCTTTGTGACGGAAGTTGTGAGCATCTGTGTTCATGAGATGAGTCTCTTGGATACAAATCACATCCGGCCATTCTCTTCCATCAATACCTTTGATTTGTTTATATATAGCTTGTTTTGTTTTTTGCTTGGCTGAGGCCAATCCGTTTACATTAAGGGATCTAAGGTCTAAGTCTGCACTCCTTCTTAGAATATTTCATGTTTTATTCTTATTATATAGTGCTTCAGTTACTTTAATTCCAGCTATCATATTCCTCTTTGTGTTTCGTCTGCTCAATTATTCTGTTTATATCATTTTCCAATTACCTTTATCCAAGCATCCTCCCTTCTCTAGGGTGCCATAGCGCAGGATGCTAGCCAGGAGGGTGCAGACATCAGACTCAACTAAGAATTTACTAGATTTAATTTTCAATACCTGTAGATCCTTTAATTTATCACTCTTTAGCCAGTACAGATCCACTGGTCTAGCGGCGTCATACTTGAGATAAACATCTCTTTCAACAATCCTGCAATCCTCCGTTACTTGTGTGAGAGTACCTATACCTCCAGGAGGGAAGTGTTCCTTGATGAACTTGGTTATTTATGAGTGAATTAAGAATTCCCCTGCTTTACCCCTTGCAAGAGCTGATAGCGAGAGAAACGACGATCTGGTACCTTGTAGTGTAACCTCACCATGTGTGGATCCCTGTGGCATTGACAATCCTATCTCCCAAACTTCATCCTTCTGTCTGACCGGGAGAATCACAATACCTGCCCGTGAGAGTCTCATTTCCTCCTTTGGCAAAGTTAGCCATTGTCTGATTTTTTGTCGTTTGCTTGTTTTCTCTAATATAAACGGAGGTGAGGATTGTGTTTTTCCTTTTTTCTGTTCTTTATTTTTATCATTTTCAACTTGATGGGGCAAATCCTCTGTGAGGTTAATCTCAACGCCTGTCCTGTCTGTGGAAGTTGCTACAATGCCTCCAGTTTGGCTGGGAGTTTCTGATTCTTTTTCCTGTTGGTCTTTTGAGTTACCCAAAGTATGCTTATTAGTAATTAACAGGAATTTACGCTCCCCTGTCAGCCTTGAGACTACTTCTCTGAGTTCTGGAGTGTCTGTAGACTCTTTCATTTTTCGGGGAGGTTCCTCCTCTTCATAACTAAGATTCAGACTGGGAACATGATCAAGGGATTGAGACTGTTGAACTGATTCTGATTCTGAGTATGCCCTGCACGCACTAGACTTCTCTTCATACTGTTCTGTCCTCTTTGATAGGGCGAACTGAGTCTCCTCTTCTTGTGTGCACGGGTATATGTTCTCTTCTGGTTTGGGATATCCTCCCTGCATAGTTTCTTGATGATCAGCTGTTACAACAGCAGCCTTGTTATCCCTTGACTTTCAATCATTCTCATGGGACTAGATTTACTGTCATTGTAGTGTTCTGTCAGGCCCATTGTCATCCTGGTACCCCTGTCATTCTCACAGTCATGCGAATGGGGTTGCAGTGACAGGTAATTCTGAATTTATTTTTTTCTCTTTTTCTGATAAGTTTATTATTATTCTTATTTTTCCTTGAATTTATCTGTTTTCGAGGGGTCAAGACATATTGGCTGAGCTTTCTTTGGCTCAGAGGTGTTCTACCAGCAACCTTCGCTAGGTAAGGTTTGACATTTATTTTCCTTTTAAATTTCTCATCCCCATTATGAGAGTCCCTGTTTCTGAGCATTTCATTTCTGCACTCAGATCTTTTCCTTGCAAGTTTTTTCATTCTTTTCAATCCTTTCCTGTGTTTGGATTGTTCATTGTGCAGCAATTCTTGTCGTTTTGTTTCTTCCATTGTTCTTGCACTGGTTCTGTCCAATTCATGAGTACTGATTTGTCTTGTATCTTGTTGGGAACCCAACAAGCAAGCTCCTTCATCCAATATCCAGGGATCAACCCTAGAGGAAACCACATGCAGCAGCCTGTTGCCTAGTTCTAACCAGTCTGTTCCAGGTGGAGGGCCGTACTGCAACACCAGCATCAAGCTGTCACTGCTGGCCAGCATAAGCCTCAGTTGATAGTTGATTTGTTGCCACAACTGATCGTTTAATTTAGAAAATTTAATTCTCAAATTAGTTAGTAGCCAATCAACTACATTTGTCAACTGTGAATTCAAATCCAATGACAACTCCCCGCTTTCCTGTTCTGGGATGCATGATTTGAATAGGGAAGCTGTGACTGGTGCTGCTTCCACCTCCATGGGTTCCATTCCAAAAACATCCCTGAAAACATCTATTTCTATCTGATCTTGATCCCCGTTCCCTTCTCTCTTATCCTCCTTTTTCTTGTCTTCATTCCGGGGATCCTCCTCAACTTCCTTTTCTTCCTTTCGATGTTCTTCTTCCTTGTTTCCATCTTCTCTCTGGGTCGAGGAATGTTCCTCAGTCCTTTTTTTTGTAACCACTCTCCATGCAGCAGCAGTTGGTTGCCCATTTTTGGGCAAATAGCCCGCCGGAGATGGGCCTATGGTTTTGTATTTTCCATTTCCCATGCTCCTCTCCTCTTCATTTTGTAGGCCATGCTGAAGTCCTTTGTCTGATCCTTTAGTAGTATGTGTATCATTCTTTGTATCAAAATCCCCACCATTCACAGTAGTCCCAACTGATCCAGCATCCTTTCCCGTAGTGTTCTCAATTGATCTAACTGCTCTCCGCGACCTGGCAGTCCCAGTATTTTTCGTCCCGACTTCCCCAACCATTTCAGTGCTCCCAACTGTTCCAACAGCCATTCCCGATCTTGCTGTTCCAGCAGTTCCTGCTGCATTTGCCGACTTAGTCCCATTTCAGGGCTGTGTCTTCACCGATTGCTGGGAATGTTTGGGATGCTGGGACTGTTGTGGAGGTAACCAATCAGCTGGTGGCCGAGGGGTTTTTCTCAGATCCGCCCTGCCATTCCAGAACCAACCAATTAGTTGGCCTGCCTGGTTGCGGTCATCACTGAATACCCATCCTTCGTGTCCTGGGACCACCGGTAACCATCTGTGTGGTCTCTATGGGTCTCGTCTAAGCATTTGGGCAGGAGAGGTAGCATGCTATGGATGTTGCGGACAGGCATACTCCGTATTGAGATGACCGTATTCCCTGCACTTGAAACACCACGGCCGAAACTTATGTGCCGTATGAATATGAAAATTTTTTCCTCCCATTTTAAATGGGATAATATCATCAATAAAAAATAATTGGTGCTTGGGTAAATCAAGTGCAAGCATACGGTAATCGTCTCTTTTTGCCACATGTGTCGGTAAAGGGTCCATGAAATCCACAATTTTGAAGTGTTGTCCAAAATCGTGAATGAATGCTCCTTAAACTTCTATTGGGATGTGACGCAGTTTCACCCAATAGAAGTCTCGCATTAATTGCTCCCTCCTTTCCTCTGGTCCAATCTTCCTGGGAAGCCAGGGGTAAATCCTAACTTCCGACTTATCCCATCTCAACTTTTTCCAATTGTCTAGTTGATGTTTGTTTTGCTCAAACAAACAAAGGACAATGAGCACTGTTTGTGAAACCGTTTGGATCAAGAAAAAATCAGAAACTGCTTCCTGACCGCCTTTCATTGATTCCAACTATTTGCACAACCATTTTATCTTATCATTCATTGATCTGTCCATACTATCGCCATAGAAAACCCAGTTGCATGCATGCTTCGTATATATTGCATCCTTATTAGCCAGCTTGTCAGTAGGGTAGGATTTCATTAAAGTCTTCCTCCCTCCCTGATCAATAACATGCTGCTCGGACGGGTGGAGAAAAAGAGTGAGAAAGTAGGCTCGTGCAGAGGACAGGTTCCTCAGGGGAACTTTTAATTCTTCTGCTGACGAGCCCGTGGATTCAATTGAAGGGCGAATTATATTCAATGTTTTATTCTGCAAAGAATCTCTCACTTTTTGGGCCCAGGTTGGTTGTGATTTCTTGGCCTCTGCTGTACTCTCAACTCTTTGGGACTGTTAAATCTGAGTTTCATCAGTCAGTGATGGACACTTGTGATTTGACTTGACTTGTCCTATCAATTTTTCTTCTTCTGTTAGGATCTCATCATCATCATTATCCGYTGAGTCCCTCATTTCCATTTCTGGAATGGTTTGTGTTGTTGTAATGCTCGAATCTGAGGATTTCTGCTCTGCTTGTTTCTGTTTGTTGATTGGTTCTGATGAGATTGAGGCTATGAGTTTGCCCACTGCTTCCGTTCCCTGTGTCTGGTGAGTAACCATCTGCAATCGTTCCTTGCTGCTGATTGTAATTCCTCCTCTTGTTTCTGTCAAGGTATTCCTTGATTCCTTTTCATTACCTCGGACCATCACTGTTGAGATCATCCCTTATCATCCCTTGTGTTCCACCCAGATGTGTAATCCCTGGCCGTGTGTAAGGGGAGGCTCCCAGTTGTCTAAACAGGGTATGTCTCATGGCACCCTGATAGAACAACAGGGATTCCTGTCCCCTCGCTCTCCTAGTTCCCAGCCTCATGATGATCACTATTTAGAGTTCCTATTAATAGGGAGTTAATATATGAATTTTTATCAGCAGAAATCACAAAACTCTTCCTCCGCAAAACACTGGGGAAGACTGGGAAATGCTTGGATATTAGAGTTAGAAAGTTGAGCACTCGTATCCTGTCAAGAATTCCAGTCTTTTTTTTTTTTTTTATATATATATATATATATTCTTTGTTTGCGGGCTTGGGTATACCCTGCCTAGATCCCAGGATGGCAACCAGGATTGGGAAGAACGGGAAAGGGGGATGGAAGGAGGGAGTCAGGATTTGAGGGGGAGACGAGGGAGAGACGGATCAAGACTCACCTCTCGGATCTCTTTCATTGTTGTGTCTAATTACTTCTTCCGCCATTCAATGGCGTATTCGTGTAATCCCTGGTTGATCTAGAATTTTTTTTGAGACATTTGCCTTTAGGCTCACCTTGTCTTCCTCCAACCTCCTTGGTAGTCTCTCGAGTCAACTGTGAAGCACTATTCTAGTTGATATTCTTCCTGTGACCTAATGCCACGTCATCAGAGCTGATCACCCTTTAATTAACCTTGCCTTGTTTGCTCGCCCCCTAAGAATGTGAGAAAAATATCCGCCTGTCTCTTTTCCTGGATTTCTATTCCCCTGCGACTCGATTTCACCTCATCAATGCTGACCAACCCTTTCTAATTCAGATTTCGTGCCTACCCTCCTTGATGATTCTCATTCTGTGACTCAATTTCACTTCATTAATGCTGGCCAACTCTTTCTAATTCAGATTTCGCGCCTACCCTCCTTCTTCTTGTCTTTCGACTGGCTACATTTGTCCTATTTTGTCATCTCAACTCCTTGTAGGATTTTCTACAGTGATGCTGTCTCTGAAGATGACTTCTCATCCTTTGATGATTGTAGCCTGTGTGTCCCTACTATTCCTTTGCCATACTATTCCCTTGGCTTGCCCTACTATAGACTAGGCTACCTCCTGCTTCATGAGTCAAATACGGATGTACTAGACTTTCTCCACGTGTATTGGTTGAATCGACCCATCCGCTTACATAAGTCCCTTCCTGTAATTGATCCTTCTCGTTCCCTTGAACAGTATCAACTTCCCAGATGTATTGGCAGAAATTCCACCTTCCTTCTGTCTCCTTGGATACGTCCTCTCCTGTTGTTTGAGAGGATGATTTGTTGTTGACCTCTTCGCCTTCTCCAATGTGTCGTCTTCAATACATAGCAATTCCTCATTGAATTGTTGTAGCACAGAACCCACACTTCGACTTAATCTCTAGGCGTTCTCCGCAAATTTCCACTGGATATGAAGGTAGCTACTCACCACCCCCAAGCCACTTGAGCATTTTTCCTCCAATTATTAGGAGGACAACTATGGAAATATCATGCGGGACCCGCAACACAAAGGTCACGAGTTGGGCGAGAACCCACGTCAGCCTGTGACGTGTGGACGCCCAGTGCCTCGAGCAGCCGCGCGTGCGCTAGGCGCTTACCGGGGTCACTGACTCTGGTTAGGGGGCCTTTTTGGTCGAAATGGGAACTATTGCTCTCTTCTGGGATATTTCTGCACCTTTGTTCCTGCATATAGTGACACCTAGGGATACTTTAAATTCGTCTGCTCTTTACTTGGCCCTGTCCATGCCTTTGGGATAGACTTTAGTTTGCATTCATGAATGTGGGAAATTTGAAATGCCGTGCTCTTTATCTACCCCGACCCGTAGGATAGATTTATGGATTTTTCACATGTCGAAATTGGACCTGCTGCTCTCGTCCTACACATTTCAAATTTGAATATGGATTTTTCACATGTCGAAATTGGACCTGCTGTTC
>BFEA01000196.1:2453944-2465408 GCA_003427395.1 Chara braunii | reverse complement strand
TTTTTTTTTTAACAAA
This sequence comes from Chara braunii, assembly GCA_003427395.1. NCBI lineage: Eukaryota > Viridiplantae > Streptophyta > Charophyceae > Charales > Characeae > Chara > Chara braunii. The sequence goes on along the minus strand of BFEA01000196.1, from coordinate 2,465,392 downwards.
CAGGGCCGTATGGTCCTGGCTCCTTCTATTCTGGGGAGCGTCAGTCCGGTTCCTATTCCACCGGCAAGTCAAGTTTCACATTACATCATTGATCACTCACACACGCTTCCTTCCGTCAGGCCGAAGGACCCCTGGGCAGCATTGATTACTCCACCGCGGGAGGATTGACTGTCAGCTTGCCGTTTCCTTCTCTTTTCCTCTCAGACCGGGATTCCAGATCTGTCAAATAAAGCCTTTGACCCTAAAAAGAGCGCATTTGTTATCCTTACCTAACCTAAAATCTCCCCGTACACATCTTTGCCCCCCTTTGGATGGACAACCGTTTATCCTTAAGCCCTAAACCCTCAGCCTACCCTCCTAATTTCCGATCATCAAAATTAGAACCTGGCAGGGTATTCGTCAGCTTTCGGATCCCTGAGGTAGGATCTTCCTCTGCAGCCCCCATTCATGTTCCAGTATTGTCATCATCCCCAACTTATCCTCCTTAACCCCACGTTGTCTGAACCCCCTGGGTCTCTTGAAGATTGTACTTATCCCCTTGCGGCCTCAGATGTGGTTATGCCTTCCAGCGATGTCTGATGTTGGGAACCCCTTCCCGGAATTAGTACCTCGCAGGTGTTCATCTGGGAAACGAATCTTTGTGTACCAAAAGGTCGCCTGACCTAACAAACTTGACAGAATCGTGCCACTCTTCCAGCTTTAGCCCTTACCCAGCCCCCATTCATGTTCCAGTATTGTCATCATCCCCAACTTATCCTCCTTAACCCCACGTTGTCTGTACCCCCTGGGTCGCTTGAAGATTGTATTTATCCCCTTGCGGCCTCAGAAGTGGTTATGCCTTCCAGCGATGTCTGATGTTGGGAACCCCTTCCGGGAATTAGTATCTCGCAGGTGTTCATCTGGGAAACGGATCTTTGTGTACCAAAAGGTCGCCTGGCCTAACAAACTTGACCGAATCGTGCCACTCTTCCAGCTTCAGCCCTTACCCAAATATCTTTTCCTCCCTATTCCTCTCTATCTGTTGTGGGGTATCCTGAACCTCTCCTAACCCTTCACGAGTTGTGCCATTCCTTCCATCGTAGATAAGAAGTCTTTATCTCAGCAACTTTTCCTTCAACCAGCCAAGTATTAGTGAACTTTAGAAGTGCTGCCCGCTGTTGCTCGTCGTCGTCTGTTAGGGAGAGTTTTGCCTTGTGCCACTTGCATAGAATCTCCGCTTGGATTAAGTCCTTAGTTTCCGCCCAGACTTTTTCCCTCGAATTTGATGTACCTTCAATGGTCTTGCCGCACCTTTCCTTCCAGATGATCCACAGTGTCGCTTTCCTGATCATTCCGAACCAGATCCTCTCTGTGTTGTTCAGCTGGGTGGGGATGCTAGTCCACAGGAGAAGTTGGAGGGGATGCTCGGGGAGGGGAGATGAGAATAAGGAGTCCCAGAGGGCTGATTCCCTTGCCCAGTATTCTGTTGCCTCTTTGCAGCATACTAGACAATGGAGCATGTCTTCAGGTTCATTATCCGTACAAACTGAACATAGGTTTGAGCTGTTGGGATCGTTCTTGTGTCTTCGGATGTGCAAGCATTGATTAACCGGTAAGGCCACGTATGCAATTAGCCATTGGAGGCTTCTAATTTTTATTGGTCTGATTGACTTAAATTTTTTCCACGGGATTTGTGGGATGTGGCTGGCGTCTTGACCCGTTAGTTTGGACCACCTGCTCCTGATTATGGGGTCCGGATCTTTGGTTCTGAGGAATAGCCTATAGCCCAATTTGACTGAATAATCCTGTACGTGGGTATTAGTTTACGTCTGTTTTCTTCTTTTTTTCTTGTTTCATTTCAGTTTCAGTTCACTCTGTACTGTGAGTCGCGGGCTGTGAGAGGTTACTATTTAGTATTTTACTACATTCCCCTCTTTCTTGAACAATGTAGCACCTAGCATTTTACATTCAAAAGCAGTATTGGTTTATGTGAGGCTTGCGAGGCATGCAACCTCAAAGCTTCACACATGGAAGATGAGTAAACAGTACTAAACACTCAAGCTGATGGAAGCAAAGCAGAACTTCCACTAAAACACTGCTGGCTTACGCTTGGTTGCCTTTGATTCAAAACATGTGAACCTCTTGATATCTTTTGTGAACATTTTTGTGTGCATACCACCATTTCCAATCAGACTCGTTCTCAAACACACTTTTCATGCATGTAAACAGCAACGCAGTATACTGGCGACATGCGCCCACTCAAAACTCAGAGATATGGCTTTCAGATACGAGTTCACTCTCAATTGGCTATGGCGACTTCAGCGCCCAAACATCTCACTGTTCACATACACTGGATCACCCTGGATATCCCACACGCATCACTCTAACACTCGAGCACACACACACACTCACTACTAACTACAGCTATGGCAGCTATGGCTGCCTCTAACCTATCGCTATGCTAACTCCTCCTCTCTTGCCCACTGCGTCCTCCGGGCTCATCTGTAGACCTCCTTGCACAAGTCGCTGTGGCAGCACTTCCGCATGGCTCACGCAGGAATGAATGAATGGCTGGGCGCTGCCTCTTGATTTATACTTCAGAAACTCGTTGGTCTGCCCTTTGCCATCAGCCCTTGGTGCTCACAGTCCCCCTGTGGTACTTGCTGGACTGGACTGGGACTCTCTAGACCCTTCTGCTGACTGTAGGCAGTCGTACCGTCGACTCAGTGCAGTTGCACTGAGGTCCTACCTGTTGACCTTGCCACTTGTCTTCGTCTGAAAACGTGGGCCTACCTTAGACTCACCACTTGACCACTTGCCGACCTTCTAGAAGGACTACAGCTAGGCCTCTGGACTCTACTTGGACTCCTACCTTACAGGTCTACAGTTCGAATCTTCCTACAGCCTACAACCTACGACGACCTACTTACCACTGGCTATCGTGCAGGTCACGGGTTCAACTCCAGGGAACTGTGCAGATACTGTACACAGGTAAGCTGAGGTCAAGGGATCGACCCCTGGGATCTGCATCGGCTACTGCCAAAGGTGAAAACTGTTTCACATTTAGGTACCAGCTAGGGAGGGAGAGGTGTCCAAGGGTATTGACCGTATTGCTTGTGAAGTTGTGGTAGCGAGTCAGTTTCTTTTGGCTGCTGGTTTAGCTGGTATCAGGCGTGTGCCTGACCTCGCTGTCAAGTCCAGTAATTCATTGAACACATTGCTTGCAGGCATGCAGTTTCAGCAAGAAGGAATTTACGTCAGATGTATGCTTTGTAATCTTTTTATGTCAGATGTAGACTTCTTTTGTACTATATCATATTGTACTACTGTTATGTGAATGGATGCGATCCAATCGTAGGCGCACGAATGAACGCAGGCAACCTATGCATAGATTCATAGGCACTATCTCAGTTTGTTTCATCTGATTTTATTTTTGTGCGTTTTTATTGTTTTTCTTCCCGTCAGTTTATGCATGACCCAGACAACGAGAACAATCCTTGGGATGTCATTGAAGGCCGAATGCTTCAGGTGACTACATCCAACACTTCTTCACACCTTTTTTTTTTTCTTTTTTTTCTTTTTTTTAAACACTTCTTCACACCCTATCACAACCAAACTCAACCTTTGTGTTGTTATTTTCCAAACCTTGCCTATTCACTTTCTTAAAAAAATTGTTGCAGAATCCAATTGTCCCGACGGCCATCGTCGGACACCCAGTGCAGGTGGCGTGAGGTTTTACCAGTGGGTGGAGCCTGCTTAGGGCTAGGCAACTTACCAATCAGCTGTGGGACATGTTCAGGAGGTGGCACCTATACCTTTGCCCCACTTTCTCCCCTCTCCACCTCCTTCATCATGATCTTCTTGCGCCCATGAGTCTTTGTTTTGTGCCGCAGGCTACAGACACAGTCTTCAAGATGATGGAAACTTGTGGGGCAAGGTCTCACTTGTTTAACTTCTGTGAAAGGATTCACGTTCATTGCCTGCTGGGATTCGATATCCCAGACCCTAACCTATGCGTTTCCTGTTGACTGCACATGCAGAGTTTCAAACCTGGAACCTTACCTGGGGGTGTTCTATAGAGATTAGCCATTTTGTGCTTTGTTGAGTCTTGATCCCACGACCTGCACCTGCACAAACTCAAAGCAAAGCCGTTAGTACCAGTCGTAGGCTGTCAATAGAGGTAGTGCGTCCAGCAGGTTGCAGGGGACAGCCCAGGCCAGGCCAGAATGGTACCAGTACTCAAGGCCAAGTAACAAAAGTCTTGTGTGGAAGCTGAATCGTCATTCTGCAGTATTGAAGGTGGAGGGCATTCGTCGGCAACAAGGGCAGGCGTATTTGACCCATGGAAAGAAGGAGAAAAAGCAGCCATAGCTGCCGTGCAAGGAAATACTATGTGTGGGGCCCATAGCAGTGTGTGTGAAGTGTGTGCATGTGTACTGTTGTGTGCATGTATGCTTGCTATGCTGTAAGTGAGAGAGGGAGGGAGCAGTAGTGTTGACGAGGGACCACCATGCCAGCGCACTGATGTGCAGTGGCTGGCCGGATCCTTGAGGACATGGGAGGCATCCCGGTTATGGGCAGAGTCACTATCACGTGAAGACTTGTGTTGAACTCTGATGGACATCTTTGTATAGCGAGTGACAGAGCTTTGCGGATTTCTAAGTTTCGTGGAAGTTTCATTTGAGATCCAGTGTGGAATTGCGTTTGACCTGCCATCTTGAATTTGCAAGTGTGAGTGAGCACACGTGGATGCTGTCTCATAACATCTGGTGCAGGAGTGGCGGTTGGCCCTGACGTGGCACATGTGACATCAACAAAATTTCGACATAGCGGTTGACATCAACCAAACCACATAGCGGTTGACATCAACCAAAATTTGATGCGGAGGTTGAAGTCAATAAAAAATTGATACTGCTGCAAGGAAGATGAATGATAGCGAACTCCAACAATCAAACAGCATCATACATACGAGTCCAGATAGTCTTGACCTCGAACCAAACGCAGAATTGCATCACGAGATACACCAAATAAGAACACACCAAGAGTTCATCATTGACAATGCTGAAGTAGTCCCATCATCATCAGCGAAGAACCAGAGTTGATATCCTATTGGCGCTCGGCGCCCAGACTACATGTGGCAGATCCTATCTAGCCTATACTACGAAGCAGAATGATGACATCAACAGCGTTCCCGAAGTACGAGCATATGGCGACCAATGTCACACGCTTCAGCACCAGGTATGTCTTGCGCTACCCTCACAACCTCGTTCCCCAACTCACAGATGCCACTAGCACCCAAGGACCACCCTGCGCTTCACCCAGCATACAGCAGCGCAGCTTGGCTATGGCTGTGTGCTCCTTCCCTACTCGCCCGTGAGAGCGTAGGCGCCAGCCAGTAAATAGCGCAGCATGCAGCCAGCACCCGAATGCCGAATGAGGAGGCAGGCCCTTCCCTATATCTGTCTCTTATACACATCTAGATGTGTATAAGAGACAGGTGCTTGGCCCGGTACCCGTATCCAGCCCAGGGCCTGCTTTACATTCATTCACACAGGCGGCCCAGGGCCTGAGTTCATTCAACCAACTGGCGCTGCGCAACTGCCTGAATTTCCCCAGTTGCGGGGTACCCTGAAAATCGAGGCCCTGAGGGCCTGTCGTGCCTGCCTTCACTTAGGGCGGCCGACCTTGCTGCAAATAAGGGCCCGTAGGGGCTAAGCGGGCGTAGCCTCGCATTCCCTCCTCCATATCTTCTTTAGTCCTCTGAGAAGATCAATCTGCCGCCATCTGGCGCTTTCCTTTCAATACATCCCTCTCATAGCGGGCAACGATTTGAGGAGTGGTCTGCATCAATTCCTCCCGAGTAAACCAGCGGTCCTCCTTCGGATCTGTATGATGTCTGAAGTGGACACGGAACTGCAGCTTTGGCTTTGGAGGACGTCCCCTTCCTGGAGGCTTCTGTACAGGCATTTCTCTGTGGTCGACGATATCGTCAATGTCGACCTCTCCGTCCATGGTTGGGGGCAGCATCGAACGACGAGAGGGAAACTGATCAGTTTCCYCAAACGCAGCGAGCTTAGAGGCGTGAAAGACAGGGTGAGTTCTGAGATGACCAGGGATACGGATGACATAAGATGGACCATCAGGATCTGTCCCTACTACTTCTAAAACTTCCCAAGGTCCAAAGTACTGAGGCATGAGTTTGCGGGATATCCCGAACTCCTGTCCCAGTTCTGAAGACTTGACCCAGACTCTGTCCCCAACCTGAAATGTAGAAGGGCGGCGGTGTTTATTCTCAGATTCTATCATTGCTTCCTGCGCCTTCTGCATGTGCTCTACAGCCTCCTGCATTTTCTGTTCGTAACGATAAGCGAACTCCAAAGTGCCCGGTGCAACAGTTGGCTGGTTGTCAGGAAGTCGAAAGTCTAAAGGCAGTCGAGGACTAAAGGTAAGATGTAGACTGTTAGGACTTACCCCGGTAGCGCTGTGTACAACGTTATTATACAGATTGGCGACAAGAGCCAAGCTTCTCGTCCCAGTCCACCTGGTTGGGCTTAATGTAATGCCTCAACAGGTGTTCAACAGCACGGTTCATCTGTTCAGCTTGGCCGTTTGCTTTTGGATGGTTTCCATAAGTCATTTGCAGTTGAGTTCCCTGTTCAGCTGCAGCGGCCTTCCATAACTCACTTGTAAATCTGACATCCCTGTCAGTTACAATAGACTTAGGCAATCCAAAATTCCTCACCCAGTTCTCTTTGAACAGCCTGATTACATACTCGGTCTTCGCTGTCTCCGGCATGGCAATTAACCTAGCATACTTACTAAACCTGTCCACAATGACGAAGATCTGCCTCATCCCACTCTTGCTGGTGACCAGCGTATCCATGAAGTCCATGGACAAGCTTTCACCCGGCCTTTCCGGAATCGGAAGGGGCTTAAGCAGCCCAAGAGGAGCCTGAGTACGGGGCTTGTCCCGTTGACAAACTTGACAAGTCTCCACGTACAGCTGTGCATCTCGCATCATCGTGGGCMACCAGAATCGCTGCAGCAAGTTGGYTGYGGWMTTCTTATACCCRAAATGACCGGTGGCATCATGACTTTCACCTAGAAACAAACTACGCAAAGACTCACTATTGGGAACACACAATCGTTTATTCCCTGCCTTCTCAAGGAACAACAAGCCATTAACCAACTCAAACTCGGCGGACGTCTTCTTGTCCTTCGCCTCAAGTCTGCATATGATCTCAGACATAAACTGGTCCTCGCGATAGGCTTCCACCAAAGATTGAGTAACATTGTCCGTAAGACTGAACTCAGTAATCAGCGCACCTGGGAAGTCTGGTCTGCGCGACAGGGCGTCAACAACCTTGTTATACTCCCCTTTGAGATACTGAGGGTCAAAGTCATATTGCTCAATGACTTCGATCCAACGCTTGAGAGCGTCAGAGAGTACCGGCTGGGTTCTCATCCATTTCAGGGTCTGATGATCAGTCCTGAGRATGAAGAACCTCCCAAGGAGATARTGTCTCCAATGGGTRAGAGCCTTGTACACCGCATAGAGTTCCTTCTCATAAGTGGACTTAGCCAACTTCTGAGACGGCATTTTCTTAGACATGTACTCAACTGGCCTCAACTTTGGCCCCTCCTGCTGCGCGAGCACAGCGCCAATGCCGTATTGGCTATAGTTCTTCACGAAAGTTCTATAATAGCCTGTCATTCCTAAGAAAGATCTCATCTCAGTCACAGACTGAGGACGTGGCCAATCGCAAATGCTGGCTACCTTCGCGTCATCGGGCTTCAACCCTTCCGCGGAGATCTCATGACCCAAGTACAAGACACGGGTGCGGCCAAATTCACACTTCTCACCGTTGATCTTGAACTTGTGCTGTCGCAGGAGACTGAGGACTTTGTCCAAATGTGCAACGTGCTCCTTGACAGTCTTACTAAAAATAAGTATATCATCGAGGTACACGATGACAAACTTATCCAAGTAGTCATGGAATATCCGATTCATAGCGTGCTGAAACGTGCCAGGAGCATTGCCAAGGCCAAAAGGCATCACCACAAACTCGTACAGACCGTACCTGGTCTGAAAAGCGGTTTTGTGTTGATCCTCGGGCCGAATTGCAATCTGATGGTACCCGGACTTCAGATCTATCTTGCTGAAGTACCGGCACCCTTGCACTCTATCTAACAGATTGTCGATGCGCGGTAGGGGATCTCTGTTGTTCACAGTGATGGCATTGAGGCCCCTATAGTCAATGCACATCCTGAGAGTGCCCTCCTTCTTCTTAGGTACGAATAATACTGGAGATCCGTAAGGAGAGACACTCGGCCGGATCCAACCCTTCTCTACGAGTTCCTTGAGTTGGCGGCAAAGTTCATCAAACTCGTCTGGAGACATCCGATAGATCCTACCCTTCGGAAAACTAGACCCTGGGATAATCTCTATCGCGTGGACGACCTCCCTATTAACAACCCCTGTTGGCTCTTCAAATAGATCAGGGTACTTGGCAACTACTCCCTCTATCTCCGGCGGCATTTTCACCGGCTCGCCTGCAGCAGAGACATAAACTAAGTACATACCCTCCTCCTGATTTTGCTTATAATAATTGTAGAACGCGGCCGCACACATGCACCCGTAGGACTCAATCAGACTACTAGCTTTGAACTTATGTAATCTGGCGGTCCCTCCACCTGGCAAAGTGTGTTTGACCACTTTTCGGTCCCAGTCAAACTGGCGCTGTGCCACAGAGAGGTAATACATACCTAACAACATGTCCATGGGGAGTTCATCACTCACTAGGAACGAGACACGATGCCTCAAGTCCCCTCCCGCGTACTGGAAACTTCACTCTACATCCTGGAGGTAGTCGTTAACTACCATGCGCTGTTTGTTGGCACAGGTCGACTCCACAGGTCGACTCAGGCGCTGCACTCGCCCCTGTAAGCGCAGTCTCTCAACGCACGCGMGACTAATAAAGTTYYGTGTCGAGCAAGTGTCATAATAGGCCCCGGCCTTGCGGCCGCCAATAACAACCTCGCTGACGAACATCTCACCCTTAGGAGCTTTGACTAAGGTCGTCCAAGAAGCTAGCGGGTCGAATCTAGACCACTCCACCTCTAGCTCCTCTAAGGACTCAAACACATTCATCGAACAGAGGGTCGATGGGTCTGAATGTGCTTGCGGGACGACTGAAGAGTCAGTAGCTTGGGCCATCTCTCGCGAAGGCGAGGGTGTATCCACCACCGCAACCCTAGTAGGAGCAACTACTATTCCTACTGGCCCGATGTGTTTCCCGGAGCGGTGCCTGAAGAACTGGCAACATTGCTACCAACGGGAGTGGAGGATCCTACCGCCGGCCCCATTGTAGGCGGGATCTTCTCGGTGACCTTCCTGTTTCGGCACTTGTACATGCTATGGCCATACTGTCCACACTTGATACAAGTTTGCCGGGCCCACCGATCTCTCCACACGTCCTCTGATAGACCCGCTTTCTCCCATGGAGGAGCGTTGGGGTCTGTTTGACTCTTCGACCGGGATCCCCTAGGGCGTTGACCGGTCCCTTTACCTTTTTGCACTACAGCAGCGACCACTCCACCCTCTGAAGCGTCTAAGCTGCCTGCCTCTGAACCTACTCCCTCCTGGAGGTTGCCGTCCAACTCGATGGTTGAACCATCGTTGTCGACAAACATTAAGCGACCCTTCGCCTTCCAGTTAGGAGGCAGTGTCTTCTTTCTCCCTTTTTATCTTTCCAAATGCCTGTTGTAGTTGTGCCTCCTGCAGGGCTGCCTGCTGGATGGCGACATCCTTCGGGGTCAACACCGCGGGCTGGCTTGCCATTAAACCAATAGACTGACTCACGGTCTGTGCGAGCGTGGACCCGACGGTACCTGAGCTACCGGCTTGAGAAGTCTGCTGCGCAGACGTGCTCATGGCTGTTGTAGCCATGGCTGCTGTAGCACCAGCCTCACCAATTAAGGTCCTGCTGGCCTCGGCTGCTCTAGCTCTCCTCTCCCTCTGCCGGCGGAACAGTTCCCTATCACCCTCCGGTCCTAGGGACACGTGAGTTAACGGGCCTCTGGCAGATCGCAAGATCCTGCGGTCGTCCTCTCCGGTGTCCCCTGTGTCGCTCATGGACTACAACATTGTGCAATGTCTACACTAGATCATTCTAGATGCCTACCGCAGCTTAGTGCACAGACCAACTATTTAGTGGTGGCTATTTTTGGAGCAGATCTCATTTGGGGTCAACAGGTAAGTCAGATTCCTACTGTCAATACTATTTTTAGTAAGATTAGTTCTCAAACAGAGGAAGCATCAGGAATAAACAATATTCTAAACTAATGCTGTCTGTCAGATGTCACATGGCTGTCCATCTAACTAATCAAAAATAAAAATAATGTTGACTGACTGGGTCTGTTCATAGCATGGAATTAAAACCCGAACTTATCACCTGGAACCTACCCCTCCCTTTGTTCTTCTCAAAGTCACGGTGTCACGTTTCTTCGCATTAGAAGCCAAGCGTGTCTCAAAGGTGTGCAATCCGGTCTCACCCCTGTGCCCCGGGTTATCGTCGAGCAAGGCAGCCACAACACTCTTATTTACCCTYGYACGCCGACGAGCCTTCCACTCGGATGATCTGGCTGATCAAGAGGCAATTTAACGTCCGCCCCCAAGTGACATCAGGAATTATTTTACGTCGCAGCAGGACGACGATCACARCCAGATCAGAGCCGAGTMCCCAGCCAGAAATGTKTATAGACGGTCTGGTAAGCGTCTGTAGAGGCTGCCATACTCGAGTTAACCCCCTATCATGCGCAAGCAGCAGAACCAATGACTTGCAGCGAAGCATGCGTGTACTACACCCAGTGGGTTGGCATGGTGACCGTGACCCAGTGCTTCGTCCAGGGCCCTTCAAGAAGCTTCGCCCGTCTTCTCCCAAGATACTCCACGTGAACAATCACGACTCTCAAGGTTGAGCGCACTCGACACCTCACAATGAGAGGACTCTCAAGACAGAACTCACAGCCTCACAGTAAGAAGTGATGAAGAGGGCAGATAAGGTTAAGAGCAACGTACCTCGTGCATGCTGCCCCCAACCACAGAGATAATCTCACAAGATGACCTGAAGATGAGTGCGATGACCAGTCACAGCATTGGCACAACCAGCATTTCGCCGTTCCACCTCAGCCTCAATCACCCAACAGATAGTTCTCATCACACTGCGAACACCCAACATTTACACCTTAGCCTTCCAGGCGATGCCCCTCACCACCCGGGTCGCCTTCACACTCGTCTCCACCCTCCTCACTACACACCACTTATGGCCAAACTCTCCCAGCAGACCGCATGTATGTACCGCATAAGGTAGAAGACAAGCGCCAGATGAGCGCAATCGTACCACAGCTCCGATACCAAATTGCAAGGAAGATGAGTGATAGCGAACTCCAACAATCAAACAGCATCAT
>BFEA01000196.1:2370533-2391482 GCA_003427395.1 Chara braunii | reverse complement strand
AGAGAGAGAGAGAGAGAGAGAGAGAGAGAGAGAGAGAGAGAGAGAGAGAGAGAGAGCTTGGTGACATTGGATCCAGACTCGACATGGGACTTCAGCAGACATTTTGAAGAGGGAATATTTGGGACTTGTAACGAGACTTGGTGTTGACGACTTTCCCATCTCCCCCATCGTCTTCTTCGTCTGATCCCTTCCTCTTCGTCTGTGTATGTCTGGACCTGGCGCCTCTTTCCTGTGTATAGCGCCAGGCCCCTTCACACTTTGTGATGAGCATGATGTATGTTTGGTCTGCGTTGAAACATTGATTGGGCTAGTCATTAGTATTCTAGCATTCTGCTTCGCTATCTTGTACTACGTGAAAGAGGTCAGTCCCGATCAGGTCAGGACTTGTATCTAAAGTCTTCCCTGCTGCGCTATTCAGCACCATTTTGTATGTATCGGAATGCACATTGTTTGTTGAGATTCTACTTGCACTGCATTGTCCATTCAGTCCTTTTCATCACATTGCGGATCCTCGGTTATTATGTACATCGCCCATCTGGGCATGTAACACGTCCGGGCCCGGACGAGTCAATTTTTAGCAGTTAAAAGCACGAAAAAATAAAAATAAAATTGGGGGTGTCTTTAATTTTATTTTTTATTTCAAATTTGACAACGAATTTTGATCTCATCCCAAGGCAAAAGTTGTTCGTTTCTTTTTCTGCATAAGATAGTTTGTTTTCGGATTTTTTTAGGTTTTTTTTTTTTTTTCTTTTTTTGCCGTTCGGGCTTGGACAGACCGCCCGGGGAGGATGTCTGACCACTGACCAGTTGTCCGATCGGACAACCCCAAACGGTCAGGGGGGTCTCGGGCGTCCGATCAGGTAACCTAGCCTGGAAGGTAAAATTACGATAGTTGAAAGGATTTTTGACTGGGCTACCAACTGTGCCGTTTTCTGCAGCAGTCTGGACCCTCGAACGGAGCCCAGATAACACAGGCCAAACACGGCCTGTGCCAGGCAGTGTGACCACACACTGTCCTGTGAAAGTCAAAAGTCTAAGTCAACTGTCAAAGGTACCGCGCCCAGGCCCTTGGTCGGATGCACTCACTTGTTGTGCGCAGGTACCTAGACAGCATCAAGGCCACATGGAGTTCGGTTTCAGGCCTATCTGGGCCGTCATTTGCCTTGAGACCTCGACGGCCGAGGGAAGCGGCACCAGGAGTCCATACCCCACATCAATGCTACATAAGCCTGGACCTCCTGGCTTGGAGAACATTCTGTCTTGCGTCAATGCTGACTTCACACATTGACGACGATGCTAGAAATGTTGCGACGCTGACTGGACGATGGCTCTACGCTCGCATTTGGGCGAGTACGGCGACGTGCTGCTGGCTCGGCATGGTGGCTGGCTGACAATTGTCTTCTGGGCATGTTGATGTGGCAACTGCCACACACCACCGCTGATGTGGCCGCTGCCATGTGTATTGTTGCTGACGTGGTGAGGCTACGTGACTGGCATTGCTGTTCTGATTCATCGTCACTCGGGAGGAGATCATGATTGTGGGGCTACCTGGTTATCTTGACGTCGACATTGATCCAGCTCGCTGATGAGGACTGATTGGCGTGCCAAGCGACACATTATGATAGAACTTCAGATGCGCGTTCAGACTATTGATTTTTGAGGTGACGATCGAGGAGGGAGCCCGGAGCAGAAGTGGGCATTGTCTTCCTTCCCCACTCTAAGTCTATTCTCCCTCCTCTCTCCTTCGTCTGTGTATGTTTTCCCATCTCATTCTATCTGGACACGGTTATGATTATTGACAATCATCAGCAGGTTGATATCTATCTGGGCTTGCATTGTTGACAAGTGTCTTCACGATCTAGGGTCATTGCAATTTGTTATCGGAGCTGTACTCCTGATGACGTAACTGACGACGACCTGTACAGAACGACGACGAAGAAGTGGTGACGCCTACTGACGTGGACAAGTTGTGACAGCGCACGTCAGGTGCTAATGTGGCATTGGTATCTCGACAGGGGAAAGTCTAGCAGGATCGCGCTGCGATCCAGATCCCGATCGATCGCATTTGCGATCGGGATGCATTGCTCACGTGGTCGGTGATTGTTGAGGTGTCCTGACAGGGCATTCCTGACTTATCACTCGTCTACTATGGTGAGGAGTTTCGGGTTGACGTGGCATTGTCTGACGTTGCACTCCATTACCTGGCTGAAGTGGCATTGTACGATGCGTTGGTATCGCTCTTGAAGTGTGCCCCATTGATGATGCTGACTGGACTATCGTGCTGACGTGTCAGACTCAAGGCGCTGCTGTGTTGGCATACTAGGGGATACACGCGGCATGCAGGAACGTGACTAACTCGACGACGACATTGACCCACATTGCTGACATGAACCCTATTGCTGACCTCGATTGGACAAGACATGCTAACGTGGCATACTCTATGAGTTGCCGAGGTGGCATGACAGGGGTGACACGTGGCAGGCATGGATGTCCCTAAGTAAGAGTTACATTCTGATGACTGAAGTGGCACGGCTGAAAGACTGACGTGGTTGTGGTGCCAGTCGTCAGATTGGGTGCTGATCACACAGGATCAGAAAAGAAGCAGCAACAGAAGGAAAAACACTAACTATTGTTGTGATTATTTTGTTGGCAGATTTACCTGTTGTCTTGTGCTGTGTTGTGTGTCTGTGTACTTACTTGTGTGTGTTGATGATCATGCTGGCCTGAGTCACGGTACCTGAAATAAAATAGAACATCATCACATAGAAATAGAGCAGCAATCAGGATTAGTAAAATTTTTTGTTCCTTGTTATCTAAATCTTTCTGTTCAGACAGTGTAAATTTTGGTTCGAAATACCGTTTAAATTATTGTCTCTCTTATTTATTTTGCGGTAGACCAACCTGGCCGACGAATTTTCTTGTTTCTGTCCTCCGAAAATGTCTCACTTCTGAAAATGTTTGCAAAAGTCTATTCTGACGAGGTTTCTGACCAAGTTTTTGTTTCCTATTCTGATCACGCTCTCTGGGGGCGATGGACCGTCTGAGATTAAGACTCGGACGCAGGCTGAGAATAGGAAACAGGAACTGTTGGCCTTATGGGACCAGCTGTTGACTGAAATACGTCTATCCGGACCGGATGTTGAACAACACATCCGTGATAGATTTGATTTAGAGACGACTGAAGACCATCTGAAGAAATCTATTACAATTGTGGAGGTTGTAGCAGCCGGGACCGAGGTCTCCAAACTGGTTGCCCAGTGTCATCAGGCGCTGGGCCAGTTTGCCTTGAAACAGCTGGAAGAAGTAATGGAATTGACTCGATGAGACTAAACCAGAAGTAACCGAGGCTACGATCGATGCAAAAATCCAGCAGTTGAAAGAAACACTGGCCGCGGAAGAAATAAAGAAAGAAGAACTGGCCAGAAGGAGAGAACAGGAACAAAGAAGAGAACAAAAAGTTAAAGAAATTAGACAAGTGAATGGAACAGAAATTGGGGAACAAGCAGACATGTCTCATATGTTATCTCATATTGTGACTTACCTTACCTTTTTGGAAGAGAAAATTGGCAGACAACAAACTCAGTTAGATGAGATTGTTGTAGGACTAAGAACAATCACAAATGTTGTGAAAAGGAAGAATCAGCTACAAGGTAAGGAAAAAGAAAGACAAGAAGAAAAAGAAGATAAGAAAGAAGAGAAAAAGTTGATGGGAGATGCCATAAAGTCTGCTAGCCCAAAAATTAAGACGTCAACCAATGAGAATGGACCGTGGAATCCACCGTCCTTTCCATCTAACTCTTCTCATTCGTCTCCTTCTCTTAAGTCTCCTTCTTTAACAACTCCGGACATGACAAGTGCAGAACCGGAGAAGCCAAAGAAGAAAGAGAAAGTGAAAATGAAGTTGCTCTTTACGTTTAGTAATAAGAAAGATGAGAGTCTGCTTCTGTGGATTGCTGAAATCCAAACATATGTTAGCACTGCTCCGGTCGAACTGGAGTCCCAAGTTGCGTTCACCACCTCTTGTATGGGAGGTGAGGCCAAACAATGGGTGTTGGTTGAGGCCAACGCCGCGGGGTTTGAAGACATTGGCGAGTGGGCAAAGACATTTGACCTTGAAAAAGTTCTTGGCCAAGATCAAGGACCGTTTCCTCGACAAGACAACGACCGATAAGGCATTGGACCAATTAACGACGATTGGTCAAAAACATTGGATTCGGTCGAGGCTTTGTCCTGCGAAGTCAACCGATTGTTGCACGTTCCAGGATTGAACCTGCAAGACAACCAAGTGTTGTACATCTACTCCCGCGCGTTGCCTGAGCCCATCCGGGGACACCTGGTTGCCGAAGCGAAGTCAGGTAAGTATAAATATAGACAATTTTGAGACCTCGCTCTGCAAAGGGAGCAAATGACTTCTCAAGTCAAAAACTCCTATGCAGCCGTAGTTAAGTCTGGAGGAGGAGAAGGAGGAAAGACGTATGATGGGAAGCGAGTTCTCTAGCGACAAAAGCGTCAGGACCATATCCTCGTTATCTTCGATGATGACACGGCGGAAAAGTGACCGAGGGAGGACATGAACGAAAAGGATAGCAACAGTGACTCCGGGAAGGGGGAAGTCTTTGCTGCTGTGGCCACCAAGGGAGGGTCACCCATAAATATGACAAGGAAGAAACCACGCCCGTTTCCGTGGCACCCTGACATTGCCGAGGAGAAGCCTTGGTTAAAGATGGGGATGACTCGTGAGGCTTCGCAGGAGCGCATGGACAATGCGAAATGTCTTAAATGAGGCACTCTGGGACATGTGATCGCATATTGCTCCTTGATTAAAAACCCAAAAGCGAACAACCAGTCGGAGTAACATATGCTCCTACTAAGATTAAGGGTAAGGTAGAACAGAAAGGTGAGGCGTCAACGAACCCTTTCTACCCTTCTTCTCATATGGCAGAGGATGATTTTTCCTTAGCCCATCATCAAGACCGCTCTGACATTGTTTTATGTTCTGTCTCTCTATATGACCTCCTTGATGAGCTAGGTAATGAATTGCTAGCCTTACGTAGCTCACGAACTCGAAAAGCAAAGTCTAAGGGCGAATTGTTATTTGCAGACGTAAAAATTGCACGATCCTGAGTAGGTGCGTTGTTGGACCCCGGATCGACGAGGTCCTACATATCCGAGAAAGCAATCCGCAAGTTGCATCTCGGAATGAAGGTGAAAGACTTGTCTCGACCAATCATGTCTATGTTAGCAGACAAGAGTACGACTGTCTCCCAATATGTTGATCGTATTAAGTGTCAGTTTAGAACTAGATAAGGGAAAAAGATTATGCATGAGTTATCCTTCCTAGTTGAAAATAATTTGTCTTTTGATCTCATTCTGGGTATGGACTTGCACGAGGAAGCCAACCCAGACATTGATTTTAAAGGCAAGGTTGTGCTAGTTAAGGATGCACAATCTCGAGTTTGTCTTTCTATTGTATGAGTTATCCAACTTTTCGAGCAATGGTTTCAAAGAAGAAGTTGGAACAGGAAGTCATGATGATGTTGGTAAAGAAAGTCGGTGAGTCTTCTTCTTCCCGCCCTCCAACTATTGAAAGTTTTTTTTCTGAGTGTAAGGATCTGCAGAATGAACCTACCGCAATCACAAAATGTGTTATTAAGCACATTATTGAAATTATTATGGTAGCAAGGTTCCCAAGGACCCTATCTATATAATGTCTTCTAGGGAACTTGAGGAACTGAAAAAACAACTGCACGACCTTGTTGACAAAGGATGGATTCGCCCTAGCTCATCTCCTTATGGTGCACCTGTCTTGTTTGTGCTCAGAAAGGAAGGTGAACTGCGTTTATGCATAAACTATTGAGGGTTGAATGTCGTCACTGTCAAGAATGCCGAACCGCTTCCTCACATTGACGACTTACTTGATCAACTGCAGGGTTGTAAGTATTTCAGTAAGCTGATCTAAAGTCTGGGTACCATCAAATCGAGGTGGAACTCGCAGATCATGCCTTCCGAACGAGGTATGGTCATTACAAGTTTATGGCAATGTCTTTTAGATTGACGAATGTCCCTGCAACGTTCCAACGGTCAATGAATGAATTGTTTCGTCAATGGTTGAATCAATTCGTTATTGTCTATCTCGATGATATTCTCGTGTATAGTAAAATTCTAGAATATCACGAGAAACACCTTCGTCTAGTCGTGGGGAGGTTGCGAGATGGCAACTTCAAGATAAACCCAAAGAAGTCTGAATTCGCTAAGTCTGAAGTTTTATACTTAGGACATATAGTGAACGAAGATGGCCTAAGGCCTGAAGAAAAGAAAATATCAGCAATTTGAGATTGATCACGACCTAAGTCTGTACCGGAACTACGATCTTTCCTTGGTTTGGCAAGTTATTATAAAAAGTTCGTCAGAAACTTCTCACTGTATTGCCGCACCAATGAGAAGATTGTTGAGGAAAAAAACTATCTGGTTGTGGGATAAGGACTGTCAGTCTTCTTTTAAGAAGATAAAATATGCTTTGACTCACTATCCTCTTCTGAAAATTGTTGATCCATTTCTTCCCTTCGTGTCACTACTGATGCAAGTCAGTACGGAATTGGCGCAGTCCTTCAACAGAACGACGACAATGATTATAGACCAATTGAGTTTATGTCTGCACGATTGTCATCGGAAAAAGTTGCCAACTCCACTTATGAAAGAGAATTATATGCTTTAGTTTGTGCACTGGATACATGGAAACACTACTTGTTAGGGAGACACTTCACTATGTACTCAGACCACTCGACATTGAAGTGGATAAAGACACAGCCTAAACTCTCTGATAGGTTAGTACGATGGTCTGCATTCATTGATACTTTTGATTTTGAGTTGAAAACTATCAAAGATTAGTCTAATGTGGTTGCAGATGCGTTGTCCAGACGATGTAATTTCTTTGGTGCTATTGTCTCTTACTTAAACGTTGGGAATGGTTTTAAAGATAAAATTTGTCAAGGATATACTACCGACCCTATCTGGAAGCCTATCATGAATTTCCTTGCGAAAGACCCCACTTTACTTCTCAACCATAGAGTAACCGATGGTTTACTTTTCTTGTTAGACCAAACTGAACAAAGATTGTGTATTCCTCACCAGGAAGAAATTAAAAGTTTGTTGATTGGGGAATGTCACGACACTTAAGGACATTTTGATTTCAAGAAAACTTACGTTGAGGTTTGAGAACGCTTTGAGTGGAAGAGATTGAAGGAAGATGTACTTACTTATGTTCGTACATGTCTGGTGTGTCAGAGAAACAAACCTTCACATGAGAATCCACTTGGTTTTCTGAAACCATTACAAATTCCTAGCGAACCAGGTGAGTCAATCTCGATTGACTTTATGAGCCTCACCAAAAGTCGGAAAGTCAATAGCCAATTAATGGTTATTGTGGATCGTTTTTCTAAATATGCCATGTTTATTCCCTTACCCGCAGAAGCGCAAACAGAACTTGTCATACAAAAGTTTCAAATGCGATGGGTGACTGAGTATGATTTTCCTCTCTCAATTGTATCTGATCGTGATGCCAGGTTCGTAAGTATGCCATGGCAAAAGCTCATGGAAGCATACAATACACGACTGACCATGTCGTTAGGGCGAACCCTGAAACGAATGGACAAAGTGAACAGATGAACCGTTTGTGTCAGCAACTTTTACGTATGTATGTAAGACCCGATCAGATTGATTGGGACGAGAACTTACCCAAGATAGCAAGTGCATACAACAGTAGTGTTCATACCGCTACAGGGCGCACGCCTAATGCACTGCACAAGGGGTGAAAACCTAAGCGTCCCATTGATGTGTTAACATGGGACCAGTTTCTTAGGTTACCTCCAGGGTCCCGGGAGTATGCAATATTGTTTCAAGAAGACATTAAGAAAGGAAAGAACAATTTGAAGAAAACTCCGGACCAGATCATTGAACAAGCTAACAAGCATCGTCGACCATCAACATTCAAGGAAGGTGATCTAGTCTGGGTCAAGTCCAAAGAGTTTTTGTTGGAAGAAGATGTGTCTCATAAACTCCTGCCTGTCTATTTTGGACCCTGGGAAGTTCTCAAAGTAATTGGGGATGCAGAGGGACCGTCTTATCGTATTGATATTCCCCCTCACCTCAAAGCGTATCCTGTCTTTCACGCGTCCAAATTGTTACCCTATGTAGAAGGAACAAACAGACCATCTATGATTCCGCCATCCATGGAAGACAGATATGAAGTACACTGAATCATAGAACATGGGTACTTCTTTACAGGTGGACGTGGACGACCCAGAAATAGTTCAAGGTACGTTTCAAATCTTAGGCACCATCTTAGGACAAATGGTTTAGTAAACCAAAATTACTTGAAACTGCTCCTGATATTGTATCTGCATATGAACGTGGGTTAAAGTCTTAGTTATTTATGCGATGAAACTCGGAAAATGGGTCGGCAGGAATGCAGTAACCCGTGTTTTGCAGCAGTCTTGGCCCTCGAACGGAGCCCGGATAACACAAGCCAAACTCGGCCTGTGCCAGGCAGTGTGACCACGCACTGTCTTGGGAAAGTCAAAAGTCTAAGTCAATTGTCAAAGGTACCGCGCCCAAGCCCTTAGTCGGATGCACTTACTTGTTGTGCGCAGGTACCCAGATAACATCAAGGCCACACAAAGTTGGGTTTCAGGCCTATCTGGGCCGTCATTTGCCTTGAGATCTCGACGGCCGAAAGAAGCAGCACCCGGGGTCCAGACCCCGCATCAATGCTACATAAGCCTGGACCTCCGGGCTTGGAGAACATTCTGTCTTGCGTCAATGCTGACTTCACACATTGACAACGACACTAGCGACGCTGCGACGCTGGCTGGACGCTGGCTCTACGCTAGCATTTGGGCGACTATGGCGACGTGCTGCTGGCTCGGCATGGTGGCTGGCTGGCAATTGTCTTCTGGGCATGTTGATGTGGCAGCTGCCACACGCCGCCGCTGACGTGGCCGCCGCCACGTGTATTGTTGTTGACGTGGCGAGGCTACGTGACTGGCATTGCTGTTCTGATTCATCGTCACTCGGGAGGAGATCATGACTGTGGGCCAATAGTGGATACATACCTGGTTATCTTGACGTCGACATTGCTCCAGCTCGCTGATGAGGGCTGATTGACGTACCACGTGGCACATTGTGATAGAACTTCAGATGCGTTTTCAGACTATTGATTTTTAAGGTGGCGATCGAGGAGGGAGCTCGGAGCAGAAGTGGGCATTGTCTTCCTTCCCCACTCTAAGTCTATTCTCCCTCCTCTCTCCTCCGTCTGTGTATGTTTTCCCATCTCATTCTATCTGGACACAATTATGATTATTGACAATCATCAGCAGGTTGATATCTATCTGGGCTTGCATTGTTGACAAGTGTCTTCACGATCTGGGTTCATTGCAACTGGGCAACCTGCTAGCCTTGCCCAGGCAAGGCCGTAGCAAAAAAAATGAAAAAAGACGAATTATGAAAAAGAAAACTAGGTTACCAGTTGTCCGATCAACGCACAGCTCTGGCGGACAAATCCGTCGGACAACTCTGTTGGATGTCCGGGACCGGAGTTGTCGCCGGAATCCCGGACAACTCGATTTTTCAATTAAATAATGAGGAAAAAAAAAGGATGTCACTGCGCTATATGGGAGGACCCCACAAAAACAATTCAGGTTATTCTGAGAAAAAAATAAAATAAAATGGAAACCTCCTCCTCCTCTGCAATGGCCTCATCCTCCAGAACCTCCTTCTCCATCTCCTACTCATCCTTCATCACCTTTGGCTCCTCCTCCTTTTGGCCCATCGCGTCGTTCTCCTCCTCCTCCTATTCATCCATGACCTCCTCCTCCTCCTCCTCCTCAGCCTCCTCCTCCGCCACCTCAACGTTGTCCTCTGGCTTGTCTTCCTCCTCCTCCCCCTCTGCGGCCTCCTCCTCTGTCCCGAAGAAAAGTAGTACGACCAAAAAAAAAAAAAAAAAAAAAAAAAATCTCCTTTTATGTTCTGCTTCGGCGCGAGGTGCGATGAGGAGGCGGCGGCGGAGGAGGACGAAGAGGACGAGGAGGACGAGGAGGAGGAGGAGGGTGGCGGAGGACGAGGAAGAGGAGGACGAGGAAGAGGAGGACGAGGAGGTTGGGGAGGCCGTCTGTTCCTTTTTCAAATCAACCAATCAATCAATCAATTGATTCGATTCGTTGATTGAATCAAATCAAGGAGGAAGAAGAGGAGGAAAAGGAGGCTTAGGGGGGTGGTAAGGTCATAAAAGAGGGCGACCGTCTATTTTCTATTTCAATCGTCATTTTTTTTTTTGAATCAATCAATCAATCAATCAATCAATCGATTGTGTGTGTGTGTGTGTGTGTGTGAGAGAGAGAGAGAGAGAGAGAGAGAGAGAGAGAGAGAGAGAGAGAGAGAGAACAGGCCAGTCTCCGACCTCGCGGCTGGCCCCATGGTACTTCCATCGATAGGATGAGCAAAATCGAATGTATCTATTGTTAGAACATGGAAATATACACTGCGACACTTGTTTTAGAGTGTGTGTGTGTGTGTGTGTGTGTGTGTGTGTGTGTGTGTGTGTGTGCCCCCCCCTCAACCAACCAATCAATCAACCAATCTTTGGCATGTTTTTTTTTTTTCTTTTTTCATTTTTTTTTTTTTTTTTGCTATCAATCAATCAATCAATCCACCAATCCATCAATCAACCAATTAATCAATCAATCAAGCAAACAATTAATCAATCAATCAACCTTTTTTTTTTTTTTTTAACATACCAGAGCCAAAAACAAAAAGAAAATTGTTCTTTTTCTTTTTTGTGAGGGGGGGTACCCTCCGACACCCGCACCCCCTGAGCCCATCTACCTCCCCAACACCTTCCGGAAGGCCACGCACGGAGTGCTGGAAGTCCATACGTATGGGCCGTATGGGTGTTGAGGGCCTGTACGTATGGTTGTACGGAAGTTTGTATGGGCCATCCCCGTACGTGGTGACGATAATGCCCTCTTCCTCTCGGCGCTCACGCGCGCCTGCACACTTGCGCTAGCGCAACAGCCCGCGAGCACTTGCTTCAGCAGCCCTGCCGCATCTACACGCAAGTGCGTGAATGTGTAGCCCAGAGCCCAGACTTTTCCTACATGGAAAGTGTCGGGGTCTTTTCGCTTGCCTCCTACATGAGACCGAGTTTCCAGCAGCTTCAGTCTCGGCCAAAGCGTCTGCGCCCATGCCCGTTAAGACAGTGGTGTGGGACCGAATTGGTTAGGCATGCCCGACCGCCCAGACACAAAAGTGTGGTGCTCCCTGCTTCCAGACCCGTTCAAACATTGGCGTGGGACCGAATAGGTTAGGCCAACAAAGTATAGATTTGAACCGGCCCCTGACCAAGGAGGAAATCCGAACAACAATGATGCAGATGGACGAGGTGGCCCCAAATGGCCCCTGACCTCATGGAGTCTTATCGTTTTGTCTAGGAGACACACAATACGGGGGAGCTGATAGGGCAAGGTATCCTCACTCTGCTGCACAAAAAGGGCGATATGATGGACATCAGAAATTACCGCCCTATAACTCTGCTGACCGTCGTTTATAAGATGCTCGCGAAAGCCTTAGCTAACCGGTTGATACAGGTCCTGGAACAGATTATTCACCTGTCATAAACCGGTTTTATTAAAAGTCGTAGGATCCAGAACAATATCCTTTTGGTTAATGAACTTCTTAAACTAACCAGGCAGGATAAGCAAAACGTGGCCGTGGTCTTCATTGATTTTGAAAAAGTGTATGACCACGTCGACTGACTGTTATTGGAAAAAATGAATATAGGACCGGCGTTTCGTCGATGGACTGAAATTCGGCATCACAATGCGACCACAAGCGTCCATGTCAACGGCAAATTGGCGCCGCCATTCCCGCTGCAACAGTCAGTCCGTCAAGGTGATCCTCTGGCCCCTTTTCTGTTCATTATTGTCATGGAGGCTTTAGCTGAGAACCTCCGCGCAAACAAGGATTTAAAGAAGCTGCAGATCTCGACCATCCCCGAAGAAGCAATCCCCGTCTGCTCGATGTTTGCGGATGATTTCACTCTCATGGTAGACGCCACCATTTAAAACATGGAAGAGATCAGGCGTCTTTTCGATAGGTTCACAACAGTCTGAGATATGACAGTTAATTGGGGAAACAAGACGCTGGGGTGGTGGATTCACCACCAAGGGGTGCGCCCCCCGGAACTGCCCCGTGTCAAATGGCTTCCGGAGTCGGCCCCGGTGAGAGTGCTGGGAATCATGTCAACAACGACAGGAAGACCTGCGTCGAGCGATGATTGGAGCCTTAAACCTGCGCTGGAGAAATTGCAGCGCTGGAATGACCAACACACATCCTTAATCGGTAGGGCATTAGTAATCAATAGCGTGGTGTTAGCTGCTTTGTGGTACAAATCCGCGATATGGGCACTCAGCAAGGCCGCGTTGCGGGCACTAAAGCGGCAAATAACAACCTTGTTGTGGAGAGGCAACAATGAGCTTTCAAATGTCATTAATAGGGTGGCCTGACGATCGGTTATCCAACCCAAAGATAAAGGGGGGTTGGGGATTTTGGACCCCGAAACTCATACCACAACACCGATGATACAAT
The DNA here is from genome assembly GCA_003427395.1 of Chara braunii. Taxonomy (NCBI): domain Eukaryota; kingdom Viridiplantae; phylum Streptophyta; class Charophyceae; order Charales; family Characeae; genus Chara; species Chara braunii. Next base: position 2,378,843 of record BFEA01000196.1, on the reverse strand, counting down.
GGATAAAGAGACAGGTGCTCACACGGGACCTTCCATGGTACGCCGTGGCGCTGGAACAACTCGCTCGACTGACCTCACAAGCATCGCAAACTGTTGACCCCCTCACTTGGCTGGAAGACCGCTTCTGGTCCATACCTAGATGCCCCCGTTCTCATCAGACTTCGGGCAGGGGGGCAGCCCAAAGCGATCTGGCCAAGGACGATTTCTGTATTCGTTGCCTCAAAGCTTGGCGTTTGCTACCGCTACAAGACAAACTCGGGCCGTCCAGGTGGGAGGAAGTGGCTAGGCAACCCCTGTTCGGGAACAGAAAGATCACGGACCGGAACGGAAGGATATATCGCAGTTTCGACCCCCCATGGAACAGTTGGGTCAAGAAAGGAATAATTAGAGTTAAAAACATCTGGGACGACGAGAATAGAGACTGGAAAACTGCACCACAACTGAGGGCGGCGCTGAAACACTGCCATAATATAGAAAGGAACCTAGAACAACTTGTCTTTGCAATCCCCCTGGAGTGGGTGCGCATCATGCGCAAGGGCTCGAAGCTGGAGAAGGGGGATCGGGTAGGGACCCCGGGTAAACCGGAGAGTGTGGGGCGTGTCGTGGATGTAGGCAAGGATGAAACATTGGTTAAACTCCTCCGCCAAGGAATAGGCAATCTGCTATCCGAATATTCCCCAAATGAGATGAGACGGTATCAAAACGCTGACCTGCATATGATTCGGGTGTTACAAGTAAAGGAGGATTGGATAGCATACTGGCCGGAGACCCGCCTGGTGGATCTCCCCCTTGACCCTGAGGAGTGGCAATGGCCTCCCGCACGCAGAACCCGAGTGACGAAGAATGTAATGCTCCCCACACTAAAGTGAATCTGAGGGACATCGTGAGGAACTGCTGGAGGTTGCACTTGAACGTGGGAATGGAAGTCATCCGCCCCATTCGGTGGTTCACCCTCACACGGTCCAGGCCTGCAAAAATGGCCTCACTGCAGTGGTAGATAGAACACCGATGCCTCCCCACCAATAACTGGCTGATTGATCGTACATACCTGGAACAGAAAGGCCGGGCGCTCCCGTGGTGCGAGTCATGCTCTTCGGCGTTCCCTTCCCGAAGAATTCCGGAAACAATTGAACACATTTTCATGCAATGCCCGGGGGCGATCCTCATATGACGATGGTGGGACGGGATCTGGAGCCTTTTGGGCACCAGTTCTACATGGCTGTGGGAGTGGAGGGCGATACTATGTGAGACATGGATTCCCCCTCAAACAACACCTTCGAAAACAACATGTATAGGATAGGGAGGAGAGCCGTTATGTGGGCCATATGGAGAAGACGTTGTATACATGTCATGGAAAGGATCCGCATAGTCGGGGAGGAAATGATAGATATGATTAAACAATATGTACACCAGGACCTCAGGGCACAATGGCAGAAAGTCAAAGATCAGTTGGATAAGCTTCAGACACAAAAAAATATAAGACAAAAAATTCACAATTTTCAGGGGACTGGTTGGGCAGCGACAACGGGGGCCGGATCGCCTTCATCATATGGGAGGGGGGCGGCAGCCCCGAAGATAACGAAGGTATTGAGGAAGGCAGCCATGCGACAATCAAAAGAGACTCATATCTGCTTCAGAGATTGGACAACGGTGGATCCGCCGATCCCGTTGCGGCCGCCCTCAGAATTTCCCAATCCCTTCCCTCCCCATCGGTTGACCATGGTGGATATGCAATGGTACGGAGTGGTGTGAGTGGATCAGCAGCAGGCAGTGCTCCTCTCATACATCGCAGTCACAACATCCAACAACAGATCGGGTGAAAAAGGTGGAAGGAGGAATAGGTGTTCAATTTCCTCTCAATAACCTGCACAGTTAATCCTCTGCAGAGCAGAGCAATCAATGCTGGCAGACTTCTTTTCTCAGTTTTTGGTACACTCTGTATATGGGACGCTGGACCCGTTTTCTAGCAGGTGATGCTCCCCACCAATAGATGGAGCCCCTCCCCGGGTGCTAGTGGTGTCTGCTTCATCAGCGTCACTAGCACTGCAGGGGGCGTTTTTTTCAAAAAAAAAAAAAAAAAAAAAAAAAAAAAAAGGTTAGGCACACCCAACCGCCCAAGCACAAACGCGCGGTGCTCCTTGCTTCGACCACGTTCCTCGAAGAGCCTGGAACGCTCACAAGTATTTTGAATTCTCTTGAGCATGGCGGAAGTAACCAACTGGCGCGTGACAACTGTCTGGCGCCCGAAAAGATTTGCAAAAATTGACGAACTCAGGGCACATTGGGGTTCATGGGGCCCGCCTTCACTTAGGGCGGTCACGCGTCTGCTGCAAGGCCTTAGCCGAAGGGTAAACCCTTGCACTCCCTCCTCCTTTACTTCGATCGTCCTCTAAGAAGTCGTTACACAGCGGTCTGCTTCCCTTTCAAGTTTTGTTCATAACTTGAGATAATTTGGGGAGCAGTCTTCATTAACTCCTCTCTTTTGAACCACCGATCTTCTTTAGGATCAGTATGATGTTGGAACCACACTCGATACTGCATCTGCGGTTTCGGAGGGCGTCCCCTGCATGGAGTCTTGGGCACAGGCATCAACTTGTGCTCGAGGATATCGTCAATGTCCACATGCTCGTCCATAAATGGGGGCCGCATCGATCTTCTTGAGGAAAACTGTTCAGTTTCAGCGAAGGGTGCCAACTTAGATGCATGGAAAACAGGACGTGTACGGAGGTGACCAGGAATGCGAATAACATATGATGGACCGTCGGGTTGATCTCCTACTATGTCTAGAATTTCCCAAGGTCCAAAGTACTGTGGCATCAATTTGCATGATATTCCCAACTCCTGTCCCAACTCGGATGACTTTCCCCAGACTCGTTCACTTACCTGAAATGTAGGTTGTCGTCTGTGTCTATTCTCATATGCAACCATGGCATCTTGACCTTTCTTGATGTGCTCTACATCCTACTGCAGGATCTGTCCGTACTTGATAGCAAACTCTATGCTACCAAGTGCTGCAATTGGCTGGTTTTCGGGCAACAGGAAGTCAAGAGCAGAACCGGGATTCCAACCACGATGCAGTTGGTTGGGGGTCTTACTGCTACTGCTGTCACAACATTATTGTACAGGCTGGCGTTGAGAGGTAACTTCCCATCCCAGTCATCTTGACTTGGCTTAGTATAATGCCGAAGCAAGTGCTGCACTTCCCGGTTCATCTGCTCAGCCTGTCCCTTTGACTTAGGGTGGTTCCCTGATGTTGTTAAATTTTTGCAGTCGGGTGCCCATCTGTTGGGCTGTACTTTGCCACGGTTCGCACGTGAATCTGACATCATTGTCACTCACAATAGACTTAGGGAGACCGAAGTCACGTACCGAGTTGTCCATGAATAGCTTGATGACGTGGTCAGTCCTAGTTGTCTTAGGCATAGCGATTAATCTAGCATACTTAGTGAACTTGTCCACAATAAGGAAGATGTGACGTTTACCGCTTTTGCTGGTCACAAGAGTATCCATGCAATCCATGGAGACACTCTGACCAGGACCAGCAGGTAAAGGCAAGGGCTTAATAAGCCGAAGCGGTGCCTGCGTCCGCGGCTTGTCCCGTTGACAAACTTGACAAGTCTCTACATACTTTTTCACATCATCCATGATTGTGGGCCACCGAAATTTCTGCACTAAGTTTGCAGCTGTCTTTTTGTAGCCGAAATGGCCGGGGTCCTCACAGTCTACTTGGAAATAGTAACTTCTGGGAGCCTTACCCAGTTTCGCTGACGGAAGAAGCCCGCCAGATGATCGATCCTCTGAGAAACAAAATTCACAGACCAATCAGTCTATAGAACCACTGCAAGGGAAGCTCACATCAAGAAAACACAGGTCCAGAAACCAGTTACAATTAATTTTTAATTACCAAAAGCGCATCACACAGCACTATATAGATGAGTAGAACTTCGCTAGTGGGCCATGCAAATCTTATATGACTTTGGTGTGTAAGGGGCAGTAATGAATAGTATTTGGAAAAGCGGAAATGCCAAGGTGTTCCGAGGAGATGTTCTCTCCTCCCACCAACATATTGCTATGGCTAAGGATCATATCAGACTGGCCATCCTCTCTGATTGAAGCTCTGTGAAAGACAGACAGGGGAAGAAAGTTCTTTGAAATCGTGGGGGACTCACTTTGGGCTTCTTTGATACTGTTATATCCATGGATCATCTGTGGTTTTTACGACGCTGGCTGCTGCTGGGGGGTTGCCCTATAACCTGTTGATAGCAGGAACGTGAGGCCTGGTAGAGAGATTTGGGGATGCCTTGGGGCGGACATTCCAAGAGAAAACCAAAGGTTGCTGTCAGGACGACACTGGCCGGAGCTAGGGTGCCTCATGTTGCCCTGTAACGTAGCAGGGTGGGGGCATGAAGCCTGGGTGAGCTCGGCAGGGAATAAGACAGTGTTAAAGAATTTTAGAGGGTTTTGTTAGGGATTCCAGGGTTCTGAGCATTCAAAGGAATTTTGTGGCTTTCCTTTTCGACTTAGTAATTGCTACTTGAGTAGCCTAGCAATAGGTCAACAACTAGCTATGTCTTTCCTAAATTTTCCTTAACTCCTTTAATAGTTCTTAGAATGTTCTTTTTTTTAATTTATTTTTTTAAAGAGGGAAAGGGGGAGAGTTAGAACTGGAGGTTGGGAGGTAGTACGGGGGCTCTCGACAGGGGAGGGGTTGTTTATAAGGTTGGTACTAACTTGGTAGGTTAAAGGGACGATCCTGGGACGACACAGGCCGGTGCTGGAGTTTTTGCTCTGTGACCTGGGGGGAGCTTGAGGCCTGTGGAGTTATGCCGAGGGCGGAAGGCATAACCAAACCATCCGACGTAGCCGGCGCCGGGGTATTAACCCTGTAACCTGGTGTCAGGGGCTTGCGGCTAAGGGAAATGTCGAAGAAGGAAGGCACTTCCTGTCCGCCAGAACTAGGTTGGTCAGTACTGGGGAAGGTTGTGGTGCAAAGATCAAGTGAGTTCTAGTACGAGGACTAAAAGCCTGGACCGACGTTTCGTCAGTTGAGGGAGAGAGTTTTGGATGGTAGGTGGGTTCAGTTTTGACCCTCCACTCTCATAATTTTTCGAGCATGTTCTCCAATATGTTGCTAATGGGACGTTGGGCCCGGTTCCCAGCACGTGCGGCTCCCCACGAATAAATTGGAGCATTGTTCCAAAAAAAAAAAAAAAAAAAAAAAAAAAGGATCATTTCAATTCATTTGCATTTGTCTCATCCAAAGGACTGTCTGACAATTGCTGAATGGTTGCTTCCAGGCAAGAGTTAGGAACAATGGTTTTTTTTTTTTTTTTTTTTTTTTAAGACAGTCACTCGGATTTTTTTTGGCATATGGGTACGCCGACCGGGTTAACTCATCACTCGCGGAATAATGTATACTTAACCAGTTGCAGTCTTTGGGTTTAACAAAGACATTACAGTGCTCGTTTTAGAGCATTCAGATATGGTAAATTTAGATACCTCTTGAGGCCTTTTTTGAGGTCCTGCTTCTACCAGTTTGTGCTTCATGATTTTTGGCAGAAGTTTTTCTTTCCAACACAAGTTTAAGTTTTTATTTTATTTTTTTAGCGAGGTGATAAGAGCAACCCCGGTAAGTAGGTCCCAATGTTGAAGGCTCCATCTATTGGTGGGGAGCTGCACCTACCGGAAAATGGGCCCAGCGTCCCTGTACAATGTTGTGAATGTATCTGCTGGAAATCGGGTCCAACGTCCCTATGGAGGATGTGTTGATAATCCACCTACCTATGTATGCACGTTAAACAATACATGTCAGATGATGGGAGCACCCTATCCAGCTGATTAGCAGTATCTCAAAACCTAACTGAGTCATCTAGCCCAATCTAATGAGGCCTGACTGCCTATCAATTACAGTCCATCTACTTATAACATTATGCAGGGTCTGTTACGTCATTGTTGACAGTAGCCCTGTGCGACATAAATTGCAGTTGAAGTTGTTTCTAGTTGTGCCTCTTGTCCCATAATGACACGTATTGAGTGGGATATGGTGAATGAAACCCGTTACACATGTCCTTCATCCAAGCACGTTCAGTTAACCCATTAACTCTATGGACGTCCCTTGCTTCCCGTAGCCCAAAGAAAACCAGTCAATTGGTGTGGGGTGGCCTCAACCGCCCCTTGTTCCCACCCACCCATAAACCTATGTCATTGAGTCATCATGTCATTGTGTCTTCACAATCTCGCGTTGTCGTTGTAAGTTGTCGATCACAAATACTGTCTGAGTCTATCTGAGTCTGTCTCCACTGCTTTGTCAGCCTTCCAACTGTGAGGAACAATCGGTTGTCCGAGAATCGATGTATAGTGGGGGCTGGGTGCATCTTCTATCTCCGGGTAGTAATCCCCTATGCTGTATCACCCGTGGGAAGTCCCTTCTTGGCCGGCCTTCTGCGGTGGGATTGGGAAGCGGGTGTGGTCGGGAAGGGAGGGGAGGGAGAGTAGTAAGGAGGGTAGTAGGGCAGGATTCAGGGAGGGTTAGGGGGAGGGATTGGAAAGGTCCAAGAGAGAAAGAGGGTTAGGAACTGTGAGGGGGGATATCAGGCCGGGAAAAGGACAAAGTTGGTCAGTTGGAATGAGAACTGAAAATGGCATCTTGGTAATCGTTCCCATTGTGGTTCCATCAGCATCCACTGTTTCCATCGCAGCTGGTTATCATGATCCAATCCATAGAGTTTTTCTGCACAGTCCACCCAGATAGAGTGAAAGTTATCCGAAAGTTCCTTCCTTTTATTTATATCTGATTCCTTTCGCAGCATATTTTTGAGCTCTTGCCAGGCCTCATGTGTGTTGACGATGATTGTTTCTAGAATCGAGGCCCGAACCTCCATGAAACCATATGTATACTGCCTGTGCTCATACGCACATCTCATTCGCCACACAACCATTAGCATTGGTGGTCTTGTTATTGCCAATATGTTAAGACTAAATGGTGACCACTTGGCCCCTTGCGGGGGCATTTCCCCCAAAAGGATGATCTTGAGGTCCCATGGGAGGTGGTTGCCGGTTAGATGATGCCATGCTGCACCCCACCATTGCCAGAGTTGAGCGACCATGGTGCAGTCCACCAGGCAGTGTTCGAGTGTAGCTCATTTCTTAGGGGAGGTCCCAATGCAGTAGATGTAGAGTGGAGAGTCGGAGACAACACACCTCGATCTTCCAAATTTGTTCTAGGCACAATCCAGTCTGGTGTAGGTAAACACCTGTGGATGATCTGCCACTGCAGTGCCCGCAGGTTTGCAGGTCGTATGGTCGCGTATGTGGCCCATCTGATTGTGTCCATGTCTTCTTCTTTGAGAGGCGAGTCCCTTGCCCACCGCAGTTTGATCGGTTAAGATGTATATGCCGGTTTCCTTGCTGTTCTGTACCCATCCTTTACCGTGCACTGCCATATCTGCAGTTTACGGGAGTCCCCCCTGTCCCACTCCCATTCTTGTGGGTTGAATGACAACTGGCAGAGGGGTACAGTTGGCTCATACATGAAGGGTCCTTCGTCATTATCACTGATCACACATATTCTGACGAGTCCTGTGGCAGGTGTCTGACGGTCCAGGGTGTCTGGTCGGTCCAATTTGGACCATCTTTCTCCTACTAGGAGTCGTGGTGTGTATGCCCTAAGGCTCGTCTCTAACCTCGTCTACAGTATATATCACCATGGTGATCGGCCAGTCCTCTGGTTGCACCACCCAGTCCCCCAGCCGTATTGTCGGGCCTCTTTCGAGTTCCAACACCCATGCTAGGGGAACAGCCTCTTGGAATCTCTTGCAGTCCTCCTTTCGGCTTTTTTACGTAGTGCAGCTTCTGTCGAAGGTCCTGGACCGATAACCACGTGCCTGCGTGGATATTCCACAGATCAGCCACTGTGTATATCCCTTTTCTCACCCAGGGGAACCATCTCGAGCCCGTTTGCAGCGAAAAGGGATTACCTGTATGATCTAATATGAAGGGGCTCCCAAACAGAGGCTGTCTCCATATTTCGTCCCATCCAAGCAGGACAGGTTTCTGGGTCGGACCTCGTTCTCTCCACAGCCTCAGCATATCTGTCCATAGGAGGTCGGCCTTGAGATCCCATTTGGCAGTGGAGGCTGGCGTACCATCCCTTCTGTTCCGAGGCGGTGCGGGGAGCGAAGCATAAGTCTAAGCTGGGTAATGACCCAAAACTTTCATTAAAAAATCCCATTTTCAATTCTCGGTTGTTTGTGAGGATTCCCTACCTCTATTTCCATTGCAAGATCAAAAGTACAACCATCGACAAAAAAA
>BFEA01000196.1:2356402-2370443 GCA_003427395.1 Chara braunii | reverse complement strand
TACACAAGTCATTTGAGATACCGGGGCCATTACCCGGCTTCGGCTGAGAATCAATCTGAGAACTATTGAGAACTGTGGCGGACCGACCGGGTGAGGTGCTCCGCCTGGGATAGAGATGGAGATGGAGGATGACGGTGGAGCAAGATGGCACAGCGCAGCTCCCACGCGGACTCCAACGCATATACTCCAAATTGTGCGAATGTAGAATGACCAGAAATACAGACTCTGGCTGGGGTATACCCCAGTGGACTGACTGGACTGGACTGGACTGGCTGGTACCGACAGAGGTACCGACCTGGACTGGACTACCCTGAATACAATACAGGCCTGTGAGAACAGGCCAAGGGGCTGGTCTCACAGGCCAACCAGAGGTCTGCTACAAGAACTATTGAAGAAATTCAAGAGAATTAAAAAGAGGTTGAAAAACTATGAATGACTACTGACCTCTTTGCGAATGCTCAGAACCCCTAGACTCCCAAACAAAACTCTCTAAAACTATCCAACACTGTCTTATTCCCTGTAGAGCTCTCCCAGGCCTCACACTCCCACCCGGCTAGGTTACAAAGCAACACGACTCGCACGGGGCATCCGTTCTGCTCACCCACGTTTCAACTGCATTTGAAACTTGTTGCAGAGTTTTCAAACTCCGTTTCTGCAACAAGTTTCAAATGCAGTTGAAACGTGGGTGAGCAGAACGGTCACCCCGGGGAGTCTGTTGGTCTTTTCTTTTTTTTTTCAGCTTGACACCACCGTCATGGCCAACCCCTGTAGGTAGGACACCCGGCTTACCTCGGAGCTCTCGGCGCCCGGCCGCAGCGGGCAGGAGCGCGCACACACACACACACACACAGAGAGAGAGAGAGAGAGAGAGAGAGAGAGAGAGAGAGAGAGAGAGAGAGGGAACTTCGCTAGTGCCCTCTCTCTCTCTCTCTCTCTCTCTCTCTCTCTCTCTCTCTGCCCTCCCGCCCGTTGCAGCCCCCTGGAAATGAATCTCCTGCGAGAACGCTGGAAGAAACACTGAGCGGTGTAATAACTACAGGGGTTGGCCCGTGGTGTCAAGCTGGAGAGGGAAGAACAAAGCCGGGACTGAGGTGCTACCAAATGCATTTGAAACTCGGGCCCTGACTGGACTGCTAAAAGGCAGTTTCAAATGCATTTAGAAACTCTTTTCGTGACTCCGCCGTAGTTATCCCCCCAAAAAAGCTTCTTTGGCTTGTAACAGTTCCCCACTGTCACACTGTGGTGTCTTTGAGGCATTGCCTGCCGCTACAGGCGCTTTCCCTGACGATTCCGATAAAAAAAGGGGTGCCTTAACTCATGCTGCCTCCCACCGACAGGAGTTCGAGACCTGCAAAAGGAAACAATGAACGGTACTCTTCCACACATGACTGCAGCTTTCTTTTGTCCCGGGAATTTCTTGAGAAAATAGGCTCTGCTTCCCCAATCTGATGAACGCCAGAATTGGCATCAGCCGTGCTCCATCACATGCAACTGAAAACAGCTTTTTGGGAGGCGCACATTCCATTCAAGTTCAACTTGCAGGAAAACTATTTACTTAAATGAAATGAAAAGATGGAGTGGGGCCCAAGCCTTTCTCTTTCTCATCCCAATTTTAACGGATTATATCCCGACGACGACTCCAAAGCAGTGATTGGTCCTTACCCCACTTCTTCGGTAATTGGAGGCCTCCCTTGAGGTTTGAAGGATGGAGTACGAAATGAACAGAACTAAACTAGACTCGCACACAACCATTTACACCACATATTTTGCTCGTGGACCTTATGTTTTGCTCGTGGACCAAATGTTTTGCTCAGCCCCCCAAGCCACATCCCACTGACGTGGCAGGAGGATGGCCTAGAACCCAGGACTTTTCGAGCGTGGACTACCGCAGTCACCCGAATGCAAGAACAGCACACCCTCATTGTCAAGCCTTAGGGCCGGATACCACTGGCAAAGAGGATTGGAACAAATGTTTGAATCAGGACGTGCTCCACGCAGGGATGCAGAAAAGCAGATCAATTACACTTTTTTGCACGTCTCCACAAACACGTCCAGATTCAGACACTTATTCCAGTCGCTTTTGCCAGTGGAATCTTCAGACACTTGTTCCAATCGCTTTTGCCAGTGGGATCTTCAGACACATGTTCCAATTGCTTTTGCCAGTGGGATCTCGCCCTTAAGAGCTTCGTTACCTAATGTACACGTATGGGGCCGTACACGTATGGGGCCTCTCCGTACGAAACGTACAGGTAATATCTGTACGGGACCTGTACGGGAACCTGTACGTCATCTCGTACGTTTTGTACGCCCTCATACGGAAAAAAAAAAGAAAAAAAAAAAAACGTTTTGTACGCTGCCTAGGGCCCGTACGGGAAAAAAACAAAAAAGTCATTAAAAATTTCCGGAAAAAAAAAATGTTATGCAACAGCACAATACAAACAACATTTGGCTGAGCATCATCTGCAGATTCTGATTAGAATATAAGGGGGGGGGGGAAAGAAAACAATACTGGATTAACAAAATAATAATAATAAAAAAATAAAAAAAAGAAAGAAACTCGTACGGCCGCCTAACGTACGAGTACAGGAGGGAGATCCCACTAACGATGTATGTGGAGTAGTGTGACGGTTGCGGGACGTGCGGGCGACATCCGTGTGGCATCCTTTACTCCGCGATAAATGTTGAAAAAAAAAAATGCCGCAATTCTGACAACGCAATGTTGTCCACCCGCCGCGAACTGCGGTCAGCTGTCAGGTTGTGGATCTTCTGATGATTCCGCTGGCATGTTGTGCATGTGGACGGTTCATGGACCATGTACATGAGGCCAACAGACATTTGTTAACTTTCCCATAAGCAAAGTGTCCACTTGCATGCGGCTGTTCCGATTCCCCAAGGCTTGGAATGACAGACCAGTTGTTGAAGACTCTGACACGAACTGACATCCCTTCATGATGAGAAAAGGGGAACGTTCTCATTTTCGGCCTCAAAAAAAAAAACAAAAAAAAACGCATGGCAACTATGCAAAAGTAAGTGGAAGGTGCGTGAAAATCCAACCCAAAAAAGTTGGTACGATTTTCACTCACATCCATGACCCCCAGAGGAGCACTGCAACAAAAACAACAGAAATGCCACCCAATGGGAGCCCCCCAAAAGTCATATGTTTCCCCACACCGAAAACCAAGAAAAACAACACCACTGATCACCGTTCTCATCAACGGTGCCGAAGGGTCACACGCCCTATCCGCTACTAGTGGGATCTCGCCCCAGGAGTGCGAATCCGTACTTGTATAAGCGTGCGTACAGGTGGGAACATAGCTTAAGAGTATTCTGGGGGCATTATTTCAACCTTGCAAAAGTATGCCCATGATCTTTTTCTCTTTTCTTTTCATTTCTTTTTCTTTCTTTTTTTTTTTTTTTTTTTGGAAGCCCAGGTTGTTGTAGAGGCCAAGGACCAGACCCGCTGTGATTGCTGGCAGCGGCAGCCAATGGTTGTCCTGACAGGATATGCCACCTACCCTACCCATCCCCACGTTTATACTCCCATCCCCTGTCCCTACTAGTATCTTACCTCAGTGTGTTTTGTTGACTGGAATGTGGGACCTGTTCTCTGGCACCTCGGGCAAGGTCGGACCAAGCAATTGCCTGAATCTCGGACCAAGCAATTGCCTGAATCTGGACGTGTTTTATGCAGAGATGCACATAAGCAGATCCATTACAATATGATTCAGCACCTATCCAGGAACACATCCAGATTCAGACTTTAGACCCAATCCTCTTTGCTAGCAGGACCTCACCCCTGTGGCTTCCCAGGAATAGCCCGCGTCACAAGCAGAAAAAAAAGGAAGAGAAAACAAACGCAGTCTCAGATTGGATGTGGCAGGGCGAGGTCCCACGAGCAAAGAGGATTGGATCATACCTTTCTCGGCCTTTTGGCTAAGATCAAGTGCAGCTTCTCTTCTGATCAGTTTAATATCTCATCCGTGGTCCATCGGGCCACATGATATTAAATCATACCTGCAAGCAGACGGACCAGATGAGCGTCCGTCCGGTCCAGTCCGCTTTGCCAGGTGCGGCACCCTCCCCCCGGACCGGACGGACATGGACTGGACCGGACAGGGCCTTTTTTTTTTTTTGGGGGGGGGGGGGGCGTAACTGGTCGTCGGGCGCACATTCGTGCGCCGCGCGGGTCCGGTCCGGCAGTCTGCCGCACGTGCGGAACCGCCCGGACGGCGTCCGCTTGCAAGTATGTATTAAATTAATTTTTCAGGGCTACGGAGGGGTCATAGGGGTAGTCTGCCTGCTCGACCCTTCCAGCGTTGCCTCCGTATTGCACTGCAGCGGAGCGTGGCCCGGCCCATTCCGCCCCCGGGGAACAAAAAAAAAAAAAAAAAAAAAAAGGAGGACTGGATCAAATCACCAGAACCTTTCCCATATATAGGCCGCAGGAAAGAATAGGCTAGAAGCCTTTCTAGTCAGATCTTTTTTTTTTTGAATTCGGGCGTTCTCGTAGTGGCTATTCTTTCATCATAATGATTGTCGTGGCTTGCTAAACCACCAGTACTTAAGGCGTCGTTAGACACTCTGTAGGAGTTCCTTGAGCCACAAGGAATTTTCCTTGTGGTAATTTTGTGGCATCGTTCCACGCATCCTTGGGGACGTCCCCCGAGGATGTTTCCTTGCGGCGTGCCCGCCGCCGTTTTCATACGGAAGTGTGTGGGCGCGGGGTCGGTTGTACGTGGTCCACCATCTGTTGTCCGTGTTGAGGCGGCGTGGTCTAGTGTCGTCTGGCGGGAAACGGCATCAGGCTTGCCACAGAAAGAATAAACCCGGGGTACCGCGGCGTTTGAAAATCGAATTTTGAATGACAGCTGCGACAGCAACAACGACGTGCAGCTGGTGGTGCGAAGACGGCGCAGTGCTGAAACTGGCTCAGCGGTGACGTCCCTTCCGCCCACCGCCCGCTGTGAGTGCATTGGCATCATTGGGTGCGTCCATCGCTGTCGACCTGTGTCCACGTCGAGTGTGCAGTCAAACACATTTCCGTCGGGAGGAATGCATCGAAAGAAAGGCGGCAGCTTCGTCGGACGTCTTCGGCTTGTTCGTTGGATGTGGAAGGACGACACATACGGCAGCGCAGAAGATGGATCCATCTGGAGGTCGCGGCTATGGAGGGCAGTAGAGAGGGCGGATGTGCGTTGTTGACACTGCTTGAGCTTCAGGCCATGGCGGCAGCCGTGTCGACGGTTGTTCTTCGATGTCGGCAGGAGAGGGTGCTGGGACGAATGAAGGAGCAGTTGCGCGCACGTAGAAGAAGAACATTGACACAAGCTCCAGATGATGGCCCCGACTATGTGGCGACCTCGGAGGTTGTCATTCAACTGTGCTACACGTTGGGTTGCGGAGCGATTCCCCGAGCGACGCCGAAATGGTGGATGAAGCGCAGGACTGGAGGCATGTGGGAAGACCTCAGGCAATGTGACAACGCGACAGACGACTACTTCCGGGAGAAGCTACGCATGTCGCCGCGAGTGTTCCGAGAAATCATGAAGGCATGTGCGCCTCATCTTCAGCGGCGGGCGACGTTCTACGAGGAGCCTTTGCAACCATACCAGATTGTTGCGTACGCTCTATACAGGTGGGCGTCGAGGGAGACGTACGAGAGCAACACGTGCAACTTCGGAATTGGTAGAGCTTCTGGCCTGGTTGCTGCCCGTGACGTGACTGCCGCGCTGCTTCGAGTGTACAGAGAGAAGATTGCCTGGCCGACAGGAGTTTGCAAACTCGTCGTTCTGGGGGTGTTCGCTGATAAAGGGTTCCCCAATTGCCACGGTTGCATTGACTGCACTCACATATACGTGGACAAGCCAGCGAACGCCCCGAGCGAAAACTACTATGACAGGAAGTGACGTTTCTCCATCGTCACGCAGGTTGTCGTCGACCTTGACTTGCGTGTACTCGATGTGCACATGGGATACCCGGGTAGCTACCACGACATCAGGGTGCTCCAGTTGTCCAGCCTGTAGAATCGTGCGGAGTCGGGGCCGTTGTTCCGCGGTCCCCCGGTGAGTCGGTGACATTCCCGTTCGGGGTGCGGGCAAACGGCTATGTTTTGGCGGACAATGGCTACCCCCCTTCAGGATGGATGGCCGTCCCGTATGGAGGCGTCAATCAGCATGTCGATGAGGAGCGGTTTGACAACAAGCAAAATGTGGCGAGGGGAGCGGTGGAGAGGGGGTTCAACAGGCTGAAGGGCATGTGGCGGTTGTTTTTGCGAACGCACAAGATGAACTTGGACATGCTCCTATAGCAGTTCACTGCCGTCTGTATACTGCACAACATCTTGATCGACGTTGGAATTCCATTCGACGAAAATCTGCTATGGGAGGTGGACGCTAACGGTGTGCGACGACGTGTAGACCTCAGGATTCAAGAGCTCCTTCAACCTGTCTCCATGATTACTTCGAAAGACGAAGCGCTGAACCTGCGGAATGCTCTGGCGGAACGAATGAAACACGATTGAGCCGTGTTGGCATGGTGGACAGCAGCGCCCATGCAGTCATTGCAGTGTTCCCTGGAGGGCAGATCGGTGGTTTCGTCCCGCCTTTTACGGAGTGTTTGTGCGTGCCTTCGGCATGATGCTTTTTAGGCTGGCTTATTTTTTTTCGTAAGTGTCGCAGTGCACGGTTGCACACGCCAGTTGTTTAGGCAGCCCGCCAACGGGCGTTTCCGCCGTGTGCTGGAGATACGATGCACTGCGGACCTGCGGTCATAGACTGTGCGCCAGTTTTGTTGACACATGGCGACAATGGTGAATAGACAGTCGGGTGGCTCAAGCCGGAGGGGCGATGTCGTCGTCCCTACGTTTAATTATATTGTCATTTTGGACAAATGGTAGTCAATTTTGTCTTGTTCTTTCTGATTCAAATCGCCTGTTCAGTGGAGCGGTGGCGAGGGGTGTTTTGTTGTTCTTCTGGCAATTGTTATTCTCGTTCGACAATAAAGCATGAACAAGATGAAATGTGGCATTGCATGTTGAAAACATTTCACGACTTTGGGCCTTCGACCTTGTCTGCTCATCGCCATTGTGTGGATTGTCTGTCTTCGATTGTACAAAAAAAAAATAAAAAAATACTGGTATCATAAAAACAACTACAGAAACCATCAAAACGAATAACAATCAGATGAAAAGAACACGAACACGAGAGGTGTGCATGCAAAGGTGGCAATCATCACTCACTCATGACATCGAACACGCGAAAATAGTGGACGACGCATGCTAAAAATAGGGTGGCACTGCGCTCTTTGCGCAGTTTTGTTCTTTTGCATTAGCAGCAAGGATAACAACACAAAACACGACAATTTGATTGAATTATGCTCATGTGGAAGTGAATGCCATAAAACGTCACTCTTCAACTCGCAGGAGTGGCACACTCGCCAAGTTCACAACAAACGATAAGCCCGATACAACCGCCAACGTCTATACGTGCACCTACACATGTTGGCACGCCAGCGTCTCTCCTATCGATTTCCCTCTCCCGCGCAGGGGATCTCACGCTCGCCGCCGCCCTACCCGTCATCCTTTCCATCATCGTTGTTCTCATCCTCCAGGGGGCCCGTGCCCAACCAATCCAGCCTCATCGCATCCTCCGGCCCGGATATGCTCTCGTTGTGCCTGAAAACGATGTCGGAGGGTGCCCATTCTGGGATGTACTTGGGGTATTATCCTAAGGTTGCGTTCGCCTTCCTGAGCCTCTCCGTCACAACGTTCGCAGTGTGGATGATTGATCGTCTATGTTCGAAGGACCGATGCATGGGCGCGACGAGTGTAGGCTTCGCCACGAGCTTGGCGAAGTAGAATGCTTCATACTGGCTACGCAGATCATCTCCCAGACTCCCGCCATGCGCATCAACCACATGCTTGCCGCCAACAAAAGCTTGATCTCAAAAGACGGTCGTGTGAGATGAACCCGCCGTCGATGTTAGCGCCCATTTGAACGGTGGAGCGGAATGCATGTGTGATGCATATGATGGTGGACTCCTGGTAGGCTTCCATGTCGTTGTCTTTAGGCCTGTCCTCGATGTTGGCACCCGCGAACCACAGTGGCAAGTCCATGCAGAGGTCTATTGTGTGCGCGCACACGGCTGCATTGACGAGGTTGCTCCACTCCTCGTCGTACCACACAACACGCGCAATGTCCGTTGTGACGGACTCCGGTGCGTACTGGAAAGCCAGATTGTAACCTCTCAGGCGGTTCCCAGACTTGAACACCCACCCATGCAAGACGCGCAGAGCAATATTCTGTCGCCGCACGAGAGATCACTTGCTGCACCTGTGTGGGGTCGGTGATCCTAATGAGCTTTGTGCTGGATTTTGGCATGATGACGCTTCGGGGGACGACAGATGCTTGAAAACCGCAGGCGATGGCAACAAAATACTCTCGCGTTTTGTGGACGATGTTGTATATTCTTCGCCCCTCCCCCGTCGTCCAGACTCCATAATGCTTTGTCATCAATCCATTGCCTGGCGCGGTCGACCAAACCTTTCACAACAGCTCCCCTTCGTAGCCGACTCAAAAGCGGGTCGTCATCCTCCCGATCATTTCTGTTCTCGCCATGCGCCACTTCCCGCTCGACATGCGCGTCCTCTCTACCCCGTCCAACGGAGGGCACGATGCCTTAAGCTCCCGCAGCCGCAACACCGACTGCCTCGCCCCTAGCTGTGCGCGCATCTACCTGGACTTCACCCCCGCCGCCACATTCGACGGACCTGCCCCCTTGAGCGGGGCTTCGCGGACGGAGCTCAGTTGGTGTGGCAAGCAGTCCACCCGGAGGTGGCCTTTTGTCACTGGCATCGTGTGTCGTCCGTGTCGTCGCTGAGGCGCCTTGGGTTACATTGCACAGGTGATATTGTTCCAACTTCTCTTCATCATCGACGCCAAGATTGACGATGGCCTCCTCTTTCCGTGTTTCGCAGGCACGCATGTGCTGCTCCTCAAGTGGCGGCGTCAGCCTTGTCCTGCCAACTGTCTGATCAGAAGGATGTTGGCGACCACTCTTCTGCACTTCAGACACGGTTGCCTCCGCCAGTAGTTCCTCCGTCGTGAATACGCTGTCGTCACCGGCTTTCGCTGGTCTCGCCCAACCGTGCGCTTCACGAGGAGCCTAGAGGAGGTACGCTTCGTGAAGCACCGTTTGAATGAACCCTCTTCGGCGTCTTCGCCTTCGGGACATACCGCCAACCCCTGTCCCGCCCTTGAGTGTCATCCGAGATGCTGTCCTGCTTTCTACACGGGGGGCGACTCGCGTCGACATGGTTTGTCTTGCCCTCCACTAGCGAGGTTGGCGGTCCGATCGGATGAGCATCCTGAGCAAGAGTAGAATGTTGAGCGGCGATTGAAGTCCGACGAATCTAGTGATAAAAGCGATGATGCGTACCGATGGCGCATGACAAGGACTGCCTCTGCGGCGACAAAGAACAAATGTTGACGACGCACAACTGATGTCGTCGTCCACATGTACAAGAGGAGGGTAAGGAGCCCGACGATAGAGCTCCGTGGCAATAACGAGAGAAGAGCGACGATGCCGAACCTCGAAGTGGCGAGAGAGCTCCACGACGATAAGGCGAGAGTGCTCGTGTTGTACTGCTCCAAAGGCCGACGGCGCCAAACATCCACGTCGCGGGAGACATCCGCGGCGACAAGGCGAGAAGAGTGACGACACAGAACCTCCACGTGGCGAGACAGCTCCACGACGATAAGGCGCGAGTGCGAGAGGAGCGAAAACGCCGAAGATCCAAGTGGCGAGAGAGTTTCGCGGCGAAAAGGCGAGAAGAGCGACGACGTTGATGCTCCACGACACTGAAGAGGTCCGAGACGATGAGGCGAGAGAGCCCCGAGGCGATGAGGCCAGAAGTTGGAGGGCTACCCGCGTGGTTGTGCTCGCTGTGTAGCAAGTGCGGCAGCCAACTTTTGTACTGAAGACGCTGCGACCAGACGACCATTATGCAGGTCGGGATGCAAATGCTTGATGTAGACGCAGCAGATGGACCAGCCACAACGTCGCTTCTTTGGCTGGCGAACTCGTCAATGGTGACACGTGCGACCGCAGCTTTCCAGACCGCCCATGCACATCAATCCATCCTATCAATGACATCTGTTATCACCACCGCTCTCCCAAAGCCTCAAAGAGGCCCTTCGACGGGCCTGACCACGTGCGTCGATGCAATCGACAGGGACAAAAAACAACCAACCTTTCCCACTACCCCGCATCCCCCCGACCCCGCGAGACCACTCCTCCCCCCCCCCCCCCCCCCCCCCCCCCCTGGCGCAGAACCCCTTTCACACATGGCTCTGTGAATTTGCAACTCGCAAAACATCCACGAAGCACTCCCCCCGAATATGAAAGAGATAAAAAACAACCACAAAAAAAAACCTTGTGACAATGTGGCGACGACAATAAAAACAAACAAACATCAATCAGCCCTCTTGCTAATCGTCGCACACACACGCTCGTGCGATCAACTGTACACACACACACACAGATCGATGACGCCGCAGTCACATTGGATGGAGAGACAGAACGCTAAAGCTTCCATCACCGGGAAGGAGAGGCAGCAAGCACGACGCTTAGGCTCGGAGCTGGAAAGGCCAAGCGTCGTCATGATTTCTCGCGGATGACTCTCGCTATCTCCAGAAGGGTGTTGCACATCATTTTGTTCGCCTCATCTGCCACAACATAATGTTTCCTCTGCACTTCCACTTCACTCTACAGGATTTCACACTGTTGTAACATCATGGAACATCGCCGCTTGCTTGCGCTTCCATGGTGCATGCCATGAGCGTTCCATGTTTGTCCATGATTTCGGCGACGACCTCGAAAGGTTTGTTGTCGCATGTCTTCCTTTTCTCGGAACCGCCGACGCTCCCGGTGCTGAATGCCGAATCTTTCGTCGACCCCTGCTCTTCGTCGACGGGCTCCCCTCCACCCTCACTGCCCATGGATTCCCCTTCCGCCCCCACGCCTGCTGGCATCTAAACCCCCCCCGGCGCCCCCGTGTTTGCCAAATTCTTTGGGTGGATTGTGTGATCCCCCTTCGTCATCGCCTCCATCTCGTCGTACACGATCCGATCCATAACGAAGTTGAAGCCCTCCTATCTCCTGGCCTTCCTCGTCGGACAGCTGCTGAAAGTTGTGAACCTTCTTGAACTGCTGCATCAAGTTATCCCATTTATTCTCACAGACGATGGTCTTCCTCGTCACGCCCATCTTCTCCAACCTCGACCGCACATCCTCCCACTTCCATTCCCTGTTCTTCATGCAGCCAAAATTGTGGCCCATACCCGCAAAATACAGATCTTGATCCCTTTTGGTCCTTACCAGTGTGATCGTGTCTCCGACCGACCAGAAATTTCTCGCGCCCTCGCCATCGCTCCTGCACGTGTCGTCGTCCGTTTTCTTGTTCCTCCGATTCCTCGAAGTGGAACCCTTCTTCGCACTCCTACTGCCCCTCTTCACCTGCCTCCCAAAGGGCCAAATCTCTAGCAAATCGTCAGAGTTGCAATCGTCGTCACTGTCAACGTCGTCGCACTCGTACGACTCGTGAATTGTCGCATCATCGCGTTCGTCGACATGGAGCTCTTGCACCCCCTGGTTATGGTGTTCGTTCCAGCTTGACGCAAGGCCTGCTTGCACTCCGACCACAACTGCCTGCCGGTGCGTTCAACTTGCGCACCCGCCACGGACGCGTCCTCCTGTCGTTGTCATCCACGCGGAGTCCCGGATCCGGTTCCCGACGCAAGCAATGATCGCATCCATTCTGGACGCTGATCTACGCCGCCGCCTCCTCTGCCCTGCGTCGACGACACATGTCGATTCCCACCGCCCTAGCACGCTGTCTCGCAGCCCGTAGGGACCAACCCTTGTCTGTTCCACGCAATCCCCATGTGGGTGGGCATTGATGATGTGAGTATGTGTCACCGCTGCTCTGCTGCTGCTCGACAGCTGGAAGCTCAGATCGACCGGTGCATTGGCATCGTCGTCGCACAACCCCTCGTTGAGCATTGACGTGTAAGACCACGGGGTCTCCGCCTGCCTGCCACCGAAGGACTGCGTCGCGGCGACTCGCCACCCAATCCTGCGTGGAACCACTTCCCAACGGCACAATCGATGACCTCACGTCTTCGCGCTCGTCATCTATCGGCGGCAGAGGAATCTCATGCGAAAGCAAGTGAGCGTACAACGTCGGGTCCTATGCTTGCTTGCCCAAAGACCCCGTAGTGCGTTGCCGATTGCTCAATCCTGCTGTCGTGCCTGCCGGTCTGCCATTGCTCACTCGTCGATCCATCCTGCCAGCGTTCTTGAAAGACCTTCTCTTGCGAGCCGCGACAGGGAGCCGGCTGACGAAACACACGTGGAAGAAGACAACGATCACAAGCAGCACGGCGATGAGGAGCAACAGAGGCAGCTTGTGCAGCAGGTCGGCCATGTAAGGGCCGTGGAAAGGGCAAGAACTCCCGGTCAGTGGTCGACCGTCCACCTAACAATGGCGTTGAGGGCAGCGTCGGCGGGAGTGTGCTTGGACGTGCAGCACGTGATGACAACCGATGAAAACAATGATCTTGCAAAAAACAATTTCATCGTCGAAGAAAGCGTCAGCGAGGAAAAGCATTCGGATTTCCGACCATTGTCGACGATCTCCCAGTGCAGCCGACCGCATGACAACGGCCAGCGACGACCTGTTCGTCGGACGGAGGCCTTTGGCGGACGATGACCGTTCGGAGCCGTTGGGGTGCCGCCACGACGGTGGAGGGTAGGGATGTCCGTGCTCCCGTTGGGCGGACCACATCTGGACCACCCTCAAACCGAAACCCTGCGTCGACGCATGCCTTCGCCGCTCCAAATATCGCGCTTCCTTGTGCTCCGAGGGACCTTGGGAGGTCCCTTGGGGATTAGGAAAAATTGGCTGGATCCACAAGGACACCACAAGGAAATTTCCTTGTGCTGTTTTCACGTTTTTTTTCGCAAATCGTCCCTGAGGATAGGTGGAACGAGCACGTCCTCGTGGATTTCGGGTCCCCAAGGAGTGTCTAACGACGCCCTTTGCCCTGGTCTCTTTGCTCTTGTATTTTGCGTTATTTCACGTCACGCCCCTCCGACGGCCGGTTTACCCTGTCGCGCCCTGGGCCAAAAAATATTTTCAGCAGGCCCTTGTCGGTGGTGACCGCAACTTTCCAGGACGCCCTCCTTCGACTGGAGGTCCCATTTCTGTCGGGCCCTGTGCCATATGCCCTCATGAAGGGAAACCATCTTTTTGCAATGCCCCCGCAGACGTGAGGCGCTACAAATTCAAATTCGATTTCAAACTGTGCCCT
The DNA here is from genome assembly GCA_003427395.1 of Chara braunii. Lineage (NCBI taxonomy): Eukaryota > Viridiplantae > Streptophyta > Charophyceae > Charales > Characeae > Chara > Chara braunii. The sequence goes on along the minus strand of BFEA01000196.1, from coordinate 2,357,073 downwards.
TCTTGACGCGGCCGCTACGTGGTTGTCGAAGCGGCGCCGCCGCAGAGAAGCTGGTGGATTGCAATCTGTCCTCTGCATGCTTGATGATTGCAACCTGTCCTCTGCATGCTTGATGTTTTCGCATGGGCGATCACACGTGGGTGCCACTCACCTTCTTTGTTCTCCGTCTACTTCGTCTCCTTTGTCTTCATATGTCCACTTCCTTGCGAGTGTGTGTGTGTGTGTGTGTGTAAGAGAGAGAGAGAGAGAAAGGGTGAGTTCGTGACTTCTCTCTCTCTCTCTCTCTCTCTCTCTCTCTCTCTCTACGGTAACCGTTCTCTCTGCTCTCTCTCTCTCTCTCTACGGGAAACAATCGGGCTCGGCAGGGAGGGGGGGGGGAAGAAAGAAAGAAAGGAAAAGAGAGAGAGAGAGAGAGAGAGAGAGAGAGAGAGAGAGAGAGAGAGAGAGAGAGAGAGAGAGAGAGAGAGAGAGAGAGAGAGAAAGCGCCACGGCGAGTTCGCCGCGGCACTCTGCGCAGCTCGTCGTGCATCTCTCTCTCTCTCTCTCTCTCTCTCTCTCTCTCTCTCTCTCTCTCTCAACTCGCAGTTTCTCTCTCTCTCTCTCTCTCTCTCTCTCAGTTCGAAGTTGCAAATAGGGAATGAATCTTCCCGTGTTCGTGGAAAGATACGTTC
>BFEA01000196.1:2326373-2344877 GCA_003427395.1 Chara braunii | reverse complement strand
AAAAGAGCCAATCCGCAAAAAGGGAGGGGGGGTTGGGGGGAGAGATGAGGGTCGGTACGAGAGAATTTGAAAGGACCAAAGAATCAGAATTCAAGAAAATGCTTTGACGAAATCAATGGGGTCTCGAAGACTCGAAAATTGCAAAGAAGACAGGTTTGATGATCGGAGTCCGAAATTAAACAACGACATTGCATCGCCTCCCTGATTGGAGCTAGCGAGCTGCGAGCGAGGAGGGCCACCGTCAAATATAGAATAGGAAAATTCGAGAAACGCACCTACCGCAAGTCGAAACTCCAATTTTCTCAGCAATCCCCGCTTCCCCAAGGTTCCAAAAGCACAGGAAAAAAAAAAAAAAAAAAAAAAAAAACGAAAAATCGATTCTGATTCAGAACCGAAGTACAGTGGGAATTTGAAGTCGACACTGCTGAGCGAGCGCAGCACTCGCGGCAGGCACCACGTTCTCTAAACACTCCAACCCCAATAGCAATACCTCTCGCTCTCGACAGCAACACAAACGTGTCGGGGAGTTTTACTCACAACCCAACTCAACACAACACTACCGTCAGTACTCTGGTAAAGTACTCGTTCTAACGAACCTCTCTCTCTCTCCAGCGGGAACGGCGGGTTTTCTCACAAAACAACACTACTGTTAGTACTCTGGTAGATCTCTCTCTCTCTCTCTCTCTCCTAGTTCCCCTAGCCGGTGACAGTTGGTGTATAGTGAATGATACTCTCTTTCTCTCTCTCTCTCTCTCTAGCGGGAACTAGGGTCAGATTCCCCAGCCGAGGACAGTTGGTGTACAGTGAATGATATGCCCCAAAGTCGATTCCTCGTCAACTCTTGGGGGTTACAACCCAACAGTGCACTACGCTGACTGGCTGCAAATTTCTACCGACACTCTGACGGGAAGGGGGGGGGGGGGAGAGGTGTCCACCGTCCAGAGCATTCTCGCTGTTAAGCAGTGCTAACACCTCGACAAAGTAACGCCGAGCAATCATTTTCGTGACGACAAGTTTTAGAACGAATCCGCGACGGACTGGAACGAAGCCGATGGCCTGTGCTAATAACCCTCTTCTGTCTATCGTTCCAAATTCAACGGATGTCCCGAGGGACCTTTCAAAATATCTACCGCACGCATGCTCAACACTTCAATTCTTCTCTTCTACTCGGCATCTACAAATTCTCTGAATTGTCTACAATCCACCCTGTAGACAATAGAGCCTTGCTCTAAAGAGGGGAGGAGTGGGGGGAGGGCAGGGGTCAAAGCTCGATTCGAGAGCGGAACATTATTGTGGGAGTCGCATCAGCAGCATAAATAGCAGCTGCGCAGTCTAATTCACGTCAGTTTTGCAAGTTTTTGTTAGCTTATACGTACGTATGTTCCTCGCCCAATCGATGCTTGGAGACCCTCAACGTGTTTGTTAATACAAGAGAGAGAGAGAGAGAGAGAGAGAGAGAGAGAGAGAGAGAGAGGGCAGGCTCAGAGCGGCGGCTACTTTCACAGGTTCAGAGACCATCCATGGAAAGAAATTTTCCGACAGCAACTGTGTTACAGCCTTCGCTGGAAACTGAAATTGCCTGCAAGCAAAAAAACAAAAAAAAAAAAAGAAATTGCCTGCAAGCAGGAGCACAACACAGCTCCACTTGCTCGGACGATCACTCACGCAGTGGAGACCCTCCGCATTCTCTCAGATAAGAGTCTCAACGTTAACGTTTCAAAGAATTCAGACGCCATCTCTGACGAGTCTGATCCATCTGTCTAAGAGGAGCTCAGCCACTGTAATACTCTCCAGAGTCTCCAGTACTAGCAGTAGAACAAGACGCTGAACAGTCAGTTTGTGTTCCTCAATCTTTTGCTTGCTTTAGACGACGCTTGTGGCGTATGTTAAGCAGAGTGCACTGACGTGTGCTGTGTCTCTCTTTCCCCCCGCTGGCCATCAGCCTGCTGCAGCGCGCTCGAAGAGAGTGACACAGGTCATCAGCCTGCTGCAGCGCGCTCGATGACGGACATAGTATAGTATAACCGTAAAATTGGCAAGCTCTGTCTATACGGAGGAAAACGAAATGATCCCTAAAGTGTAGAAAGAGAGCTCATTTTCGACGCCAAACCCGTGGCCAGGTTTACCTTGGCTCGATCGCTCGGCAATTCCACGCCAATCAACCCAAACCTACTACGCTGAAAGAGTACCCGGGGCAACACGTCGTGTTGTGCTAAAAATAGCACTCAACGGACAACACACTCAGTAGACAGCATAATCGTCTCGCCGCCCAAAGAGCCACGTGGCAACCATATAGCGTACCTTATCCATCTGACGTGTGAGATGATTGGTCCGTCACGAATCCGCATCCACGCGCCAAATCCCCTCCAAGAACCCACGGTCACGTTTTGCCCGCTAATGTCTGGATCATCCATCCCTTGATTCCCTTCCTCCTATCCTCCCCCCTCCTCCCTCCCCCCTCCCCCCCCGCTCTCTCCTCTCTTCCTCCACATCCATCCATGCAAGTCTCGATCCGGCGACAGCTGGTACCACCATCTCGCGGGATTCGCGCCTACCAACCTCGGACACCCTCCCCGCCCTCGTCTCCCCCCCCGCTCCCCCCCCCCCCCCCCCCCCCCCCCCCCCCCCCCCCCCCCCCCCCCCCCCCCCCCCCCCCCCCCCCCCCCCCCCCCCCCCCCCCCCCCCCCCCCCCCCCCCCTCTCCCCCGCTTCCCTTTTTTTTCCAGCAACTCCTCCTGCTCGGTCTTGCCCAGCTTAATTACGCGGGCATCTAAATCCCACACTAAGCGTCTTATCGAAGACAACCACAGTGAACCACTCCATCCATCCGTCGATCAACTTGAAGATATCGTCTCGATGTGGCAAAGAACGGCCATCGACCTCACGGAAGACAGATGGCGGGCAAAGAGAACAACGGCCATCGATCTCGTGGAGGATGGACGGCGATGATGATCTCCATGTCAAGCTGGGAATAACAGCCGTCGATCTCTGGGAGGATAGCTTTGCCGATTGCATTTTTCAGAAAGAAAAAAAAGGGACCTGACGAAAAAAACTCTTTGCCGCTGTTTTTGTCGATCACGCCTGTTCCCGCATTGCCCAAAAACAAATTACGCGCTCACTACCGTCTTCACCCGAATAAAAAAAAGAACGCAGCAACGATGGCCGGCGCGGCTGGGGTAGACGAAGAAAATTCGACTAAGCCAGACTCCAAACCAGCCCTCGAAAGAGGAGAAACTCATCGCAGTTGTGACTATTACCCCGCCAATCAAGCTTGTGGGCCAGGCTCCAGGCATCACAATCACATCCTATAGATAGAGCTTCTTTCTACCTAGGAGTACATTCTTATACTCTATACACATCATATACATGCATATATATTGTGACAAAATTTCAGATAGAGAGAGAGAGAGTCAAACAAAGCTCCTAGGTAAACCGTAGGCAGAGAGGGAGGGAGAAGGAGAAGAGGACAACAAACGAGGGAGGGGCTGTGACAAACTGTTTCGTCGGAGTTTCACCGACTCTGACGACTCATCAGGAGGCTGAACCCTCCATATAGTATATAGTATTAAAAAAATAAACGACTTTTTTCGGTGTTAGCGAGCCTACGACCAAACTCTTTCGGTGTGGCATCTGCATAACACGACCAAACACAATTACGCTTCTTGTCCAAGCGGAGGGGACGGCAAGTCGATCTTTCCCAAGGCGACAGACAAGCAAACTGTCGTCGGTCGTCTTCTTGCGAGAAATCGAAGGGTACCCCTCCGCCCCCCTCCACACCACCACCATCACCACGACCTGCTCCAGTTTCTTTACCTTCCTTTTGCACTCAGCAGTACCTCTTTTAGACTCACTGAAACTTAGCAGCAAGCGCGACAGCAAACTCTACCTCCCACAATCCGCTCGCTTCGTTCTCGTAAAATGATCTCATCTATAATTTCCGGTTAACCCGTTCCTCCCCACACTTCTTCTCCCCCCCGTTCCTCATCGTCAATCACTTCAGGTGACATCTATTTGCGCCATCACCCCTTGACGCCCTTCTTGTTCTCCATTCTCTCCTTGAATCGATCGTCTGTCTACACAGACCAGTCCCAACCACAATGAACGACCGCGATCGCGACCACAATGTATGATACTATTCGAGTGCATTTTCCCCTCCCTGCCCCTTTCCATAGTATGCGCGAGTTTTTCCCTTTGTCGTTGCCGATGATGCTCTCTGGAAGTCGTCTCTCTTCTTCCCGCAGTGACCGGGCGCTATAATCTCCCCTCCCTCTGCTTCGTCACTCCAGCACGCCGCACAAGCAAGCAAGCAAGCAAGCAAGCAAGCACGCCCTCTGTCCCCCAGCACAGAATCTCCACACATAACAAGTACCTCACCTGGGTAGTACTCCTCGTCATATGCAGGTAGGCAGTATTACGACCTCTCTACAAAGGGTGTGCTCACGGTGATTCCCAGAGCAAGCGCAATCATCATGACGAAATGCAGAGGGGATAGGTAAAACCAGATAGCTGCCGAGCTTCACAAATGCGCATCCCGCCTTTGGTTTCAAGTGATGAAGTCGACGGCTCGATTCCAACGCACGCAAGCTGCAGAGAGTTGGCGAAGAAAAGCGGAGGGCAAAAAGACGATCGGCCGTAGAGAAGAGGGGGGAACGACCAGGATGAGCGCCTTACACACGTTCAATCTCACACTACGACTTTAACAAATCCATTCTGAGCGCCATTTCAGCCAGTCGTAGATGAACGTGATCGCGACCGTGAGAGCCTAGAAAGCAGTCGAGAAAGGCCCTCCCTACCGGTAGTCCCGCGTACTCTGCACCCTTACTTGGTCGTCGCCATGACTAATCAGATGCCCCCTCCCTCCCCAGCAACGTATTACTTACGCACGTCTGACACCCTGAGATCGTAGCAAGAGCAACTTCTTAGATCGTCGCAAATGCAACACTTCGTCGTCGTCGTCATCGTCGTCATCGTCGTCGTCATCGTCGTCGTCGACACTCCCTTGTCCTTGTCTTGTCCCAGCTCTGTTTTCTTCTGTCGTCTTCTCCCCCGTGAAACCAGGGATGGGTCTCGCTCTCGCCTACTGTGCTCACACATTATCACTTCAGTTGGTTTTACCTGGCGACCTGACCTGTTGCTCTTCCCCCCGATCTTGTCTATTTTTGTAAAGGCGCAGGACCAGTCTTACCTATCTTGTCGTAATCAGAATTGGGATGGCCAAAACAGTCAGTACCCGCTGCATTCGCGGCCAAAGCTCGTCTCCTCCTTGGCATTCTGCGCCTCGCTGTCTGGATGACCGTCTTCTACAGGCGCGCATTTGGCATCCTCTACCTCGATAGAATTCAGCCCCTGCCTCTCCCTCAACCTTCTTCATCACTTCGGGAAACTTCGCCGATCACTCCGCTTACGTCCTCTTCCTGTAAGCGCAACTCGGGGCGCGATAACCTTCACCACAGAGCGCAACGTCAGCTACTGCAGCCCAACCTCCTAACGCCGGACATGTGTGCGTCTCTCCCAATCTCTTCGCTCTACTTCAAAATCTCTTCATCACACACACACACACACACACACACACACACACACACACACACACACACACACACACACACACACACAGAGACAGACAGAAGAGAAGACGGGGGGAAAGAGAAAACCGAATCCGTGACACACTTCTCTCTAGAGCTGGCAGTCCGTCCGGAGAGAGTGTGAAGCGGCCCTCCACCCTCTCCCCGCCCGGCTGTGAGAGAGAGAGAGAGAGAGAGAGAGAGAGAGAGAGAGAGAGAGAGAGAGAGAGAGAGAGAGAGAGAGCTAGAAAAGCGAATTGAATACAACAATGGTCATTTGAATACCCAGAAGCATCAAGATAAAGGTAATTAACATGGTTGAGTTCATCAGTGACGTCATTCCTAATTCTTGAGAACCTAAGAAAGATATAAGGAGATCAGAAACGACTCTAGCGGAAGTTCCCGCCTGCGTGGAGAGTAGACCGCAATTAAACGTTCCTCTGGATAGTTTGTCGGACATAACCTTGGACATGAGTGACAAGTTCACCCCTTCCAACACCTGACATGACACGAAGATCACCATCGCCGACAGCACGTACTGCACCACGCTGTACTGCAACCCTATAACTTCTAGAGACAGCGCCATTGCAATGCCCACTGCGGTCAGTATCTCGGCCCAGAGCAAAATATACCGATCCTCAAACACGTTGCTGATGTAACTGCCCACGACAAAATTGATAGGCAGCACTGTCAATCCCAGCAGAGACAGGAAGAGAGCGACCTCCTCCATCCCCCATCCGAAGTAATACGCAGTCACAAGGCTAGATTCCGAGAGAAGGATTTCAACAGCAAATTTCAGGACGAAGTATATTAACAGATTTACCAGCACTGGAGTTGTCATTTCAGCCATTGCCTCAAAGAAACCGTCTTTCTCCGCACCTTCCTCCGACTCCATATCTTCACTGTCCGCCTCGCGTACGGACCCTGCTCCTCCTCCTGCTCCTTCTCCTCCATCCATCTCTCTCTTCAAGCTGTCCTCCTTGCGTTCTTCGTCCTCCAGTCCCCCCTCCTTTTCCTCCTCCTCCTCCTCCTCTGCCTTCTCCTTCAACAGCAAAGGTTCTCGGAGCTCGGGGCCTTTCCACATGTGCGAATCGTCGCCATCTGGTCTAGGCAAGACCTCCTGCTGCTTCCCATTAGAAAGACGATGAGGAGGAGGAGGAGGAGGAGGAAGATTACCATATGCTCGTGTTTGGTCAAGTTGAATGACGACTCCACCACCCTGATCGCCATTCTCTAGAACAGATCGGTGATTCCCTGCAACACCACCTCCACCTTCTCGGTTTCCTCCTCCCCCGGCCACAGCTGCTGGCTCTTCTGCTGCTGCTACTGCAGCTCCTTCTGATCTCCAGGCCTGGAGCGGTCCAAAGGAATCGTTTCTGGCCGTGTCTTTCCAGCCGACTCGTCGTTGGAACGAAAAGCCGGGTTCTGCACCCTCTCCAGCCTCCCTCGCTCCCAATGTACCTTCTTTTTCCGTTGACGTCGTGATAAACGTTCTATGGTCATGTTTCATGAAGGGTGGATTGCCCGCCTTCTTCGCCGCCAGCGCCGTCCAGTCTACCACTCCATCGCCTGCTGCAGTCACGACTGTTATCACTTCGTCCTTCCCTCCTGACCGCACCCCCGCTGCGTTCTTCTTCGCCGCCGCCTCTTCTCCTTCTCCTCCTCCTCCTCCTCCTCCTCCTCCTCCTCGGGTACTACTGCCCCTCACCTGCTCCACGCCCGGTCGATGTGGTTCCTTGAAGCCAACCCACAGTACCACGAAGTAGATCAGCCAGCACAGACACATCACCCATCCCGGCGCCGTCACGAAGTTAAACGTCCAACCCCCGATCAACTTCACGTCCATTTGCATGACGCCAGATACTGCAGGCCCCACGGACATCCCTAGCGCACTTGCGCTGACGAACGCCGCCGACGCCGCCGTCCTCCTCTTCCTCGCCACGCAGTCCGCTATGTATCTCCGGTTGATTGCCCTCGCGCCGCCCAGCCCGCACAGCAATCGCCCGAACAGAACGAGCCACACAGAGTCGAAATCGAGAGCGATGGCGTAGAAGAAGTTGCCCGCCACAAGAATGATAGTGCTGAGGACGAGCGGACTGAAATAGGAACGGTTGGACCAGGCGCTGTACCCCACGGCAGAGACGAGAGAAGCCAACGCCATCGACCCGATTATAACACCGCAGAGCGTGGAATCGGCTCCCAGCTGCATCGCGTACTTATCCGCAGTAGGCAGGACAATATAGTAATTGACCATGTACAGAAAGGTATTCAGCAGGTTGAGAAAGAGGGTGAGGAAGTCTTCTTTGATCTCTTCCCGCAGGGCGCCGCCCACCTCCTCCAGGGCCTCCTCCACACGTTCCTCGGGAATCAACGACCCTTCTGCGAGGTACTTCAGAAACCCCGTCGACTGCATCAGCCTTTCTTCTGCCTCCTCGATGGCCCGAATGATTGGCTCGTTCTGTACGAGCTTCGGTGGCCAGGACTGCCTCCCATCGTCGTACAGAGAGATCGACATCGGCGTCAATCTCCGAGCTCGGAGCTCAGCAAGATTCCTCGAGATCGTCGCCACCATCGCGCCGATGCCCACGTGGCGAAACACGTGCAGCAGCTGGGAGTAAGGATGATTAGACCGGGTGTAAATATACCGGTCCATCAACCGATATCCCAGTTGTTTATCGAATTTCTTCAGAATCTTGCGCAGAGCGATGGCATTGAGTTCCACGAATTCCAACAGCTCGAGAAGATGTTGTCCCACTTTCTTGTACTCGCCGACGAGATCGGGAACTCCCTCGAGCGCTTCGTGGAAGTCGACCAGGTCGCGGATCGCGTCCGCAGACTGCGGACGTTCCATGGCCGAGGCAGAAGTCGATCCCGCTGCTGCCGGGGTCTCTGGTCGCGGTGAAGGGGTCCCTGGTCGCGGTGAAGGGGTCCCTGGTCGCAGTGAAGGGGTCCGTGGTCGCAGTGAAGGGGTCCCGGGTCGCGGTGAAGGGGTCCCTGGTCGCGGGGAAGGGGTCCCTGGTCGCTGGGAAGATCCTACAGCAACAGCAGCAGCAGCAGCAGCAGCATCGCCCGCGGACGACGTGCCGGCTGCTGCTGCAGAAGAATTGCCGCCTCCGCTCCAACTCCGCCTGCCAATCGACATGATCCCCTCCCTCTGCTCCCGCAACTCAATCAACCTGGAAGCCAGCTGGCCTTCCCGTGCGAGAAGGAAGAGGACGATCTTCTCCACCTGGTAGTCCAGAATCTCGGAGAATTCCTTCAACATATCGTCTCTGCTTTCCTCAGAAGTCGTCGGCGACAGTTGCACGTACATCTTGATCCTCTTCTTCATTTGTTTGTACCCCAGGTAATAATTTTCCCATTTCGGAAGCCGCTTCTCCCTCAAAAGACGTCCGAAGTGAACCATTCTCTCTCTCTCTCTCTCTCTCTCGCACACACACACACACACACACACACACACACACACACACACACACAGAGTCAAACAGAAAAGCACAGATAGACACGGAAACGCAAACACCGGCGCGCCTATCTATCGCAATTGCATGTGACTGCCCTGTTTGGGGGGTGTTCAGTGAAACGCGTCGTCGTCTCAAATGTATCCAGGTACTGATTAAGAAGCAAGCAGACTTCCCTAGATGAACCCGCCCTCTGTGGAAAGCTGAAAACCCATCTGCAAGTGTGTGCGTGGTTGCGTGGGTGTGTTCGCCTCTCCGTGCGGATCACCGATTTTCCTGATTGCAGTGGTTATAAGGAGTTCGCCAGTAGCAGCGAAGAGAGCAGATCTCTAGAAAGACACACTAGATTACAATAGGCGGGGAAACTACGATCGTATCTATGAGTAACTAAATCTGATTCAACTAGAAAGGAGGCTGCACCTCCCTGCTGCTCCTGCTGCTAAGTCTGCGCTCACACTTTCACTGGCCAGCGGCACACAGCCGCCGCTACATCCATCCACCACGAAATACAATTGTACATATAATCACAACCATGTCTCTTTACCGATGATGGTTGTGCGGCCCTCATTGAAGCGCCCTCCCTTCTACTCCTGCGCCTCCATGCTACGTGAAGCCGACTATCTGTCTCGGCACTTGAGCAGGCTCAACGTTGCACCCCCCTGCGCTGCTCAACTGCAGAAACTATCTCTCTCCCTTTCGATTGTTCAGGAAGGGTTTCGCATCTCCATCGCCGTTGTCGATGACTCACGCCATGTGCTTCTCGCCCGGATACTGCACATCAGGGCAACTCCCTCGATAATACCGAGAGAGAGAGAGAGAGAGAGAGAGAGAATAGTGTTACGAAGAGTAAGGGAGCGAGGGGCAGAGACTTAAGGAGCCGGTGGAGAGTGAGATCAGGGGAGGTGGGGACACTTGGCGCGCTCAGTGTCAAGGACAAGAAAGGCAAGAGAAGGGGGGCTGTCAGGTCTACAGTAGATTCTGCAGAAGAGCGCGACAGCACTCGATCGAGAATAGCTCCTCTGGGAGCCTGAGAAAACGGCAAATGATGCGAGAGAGGAAGCTTCTGATGGCAAATGCACATGGAACACGAGCCAAGAGTGCAGATTCTCTTCTGCTGATTGGCTGTAGCAAACAGCACGCCAGGCCTGACGTTAAAGGTTTATTACTTATTCCGCATATCATATTTTCAAATCAATTACCTCCGTATGACGATTTATGAAGAATGACAGCAGCTAAAGCTGATGACCTATGCATCCGCATTCACATTAGGCGGCGCCTACTAACCCCAAAGCATTTATTGCGCACTCCTTTGCTCCCCGCCCCGCCCCCCTTCCCTCCTATTCTCACCCAAGAATTGCCTCCTACTGTATTACCTACAAGTCCAGAATCGCTAATATGAACTATGGATCAGTCCTGCTGCTGCTGCTGCTATCCTACTCCTGACACTAATGAATCACAATGAATCAGAAACTGACAGTAAATATGAGACAAATGGAAATCCCAATGAATTAACGAGTCACACTATCTACAATCGTACCAGCTGCTGATGGCTTTTCCGAGACTGCGAAAGGTCAAGGGTACTGCTATACGGGCCGTGCTTGAACCGGTATAAGATACAGAAAGAGCACGAGAGAGAGAGAGAGAGAGAGAGAGAGAGAGAGAGAGAGAGAGAGAGAGAGAGAGAGAGAGAGAGAGAGAGAGAGAGAGAGAGAATACTACTTTACTGTGGAGTTGCAAATGAATTTGAAAATAAGATGAAAGTAAGATCCAAAAAAACGGCTGCACCCCCGAGATTCTTATGTTATGATGAATGAAGATTCGCATTGAAGAATGGGACCACCACTCGTCATCATCGAGGGATAGTCGGTAAAACCTAAACGATACTGCATGTTCTCTAAGTGGGCGCCTGAGACTCTCTGAGAGTGAGCATACGCTACACGTACCCCTAAGGTCCTACCTTGTCCTCACTACCACTGCAGTTGTATTGATAAAAAAAAAACAATCACCGGGGGCAACTAAAAAAAACACAAATTTAAAAGAAAAAACAAGCTTTGTATCGGGGCACTAGATGTGATCTGTTTATGTATCTGAGTTCAACCCAATTCAATCACAGCTAACTTCACACACATATTCATAATTTTTACACATGCACACACACACAGTCAACTACTTCATGAAGTTCATGCGCATGTTCAGATTCTTCAGAAAGCCCCGGAGAGCGGAAACGCCAAAACAAGCGTGAGTCTCAGAGCAAGAGATGTATTTGAGATCATTTTCTCCCTCCTATTTTTCCTCCTCGCTCCAACTCCAACTCGCCTGAGCTTTTCACAACACAAACTTTCACCGATGTATCCAGGAATGAATTAAGCTCCCTCCTCGCCGTCTCTCCCTAGAACGATGCGCCTGTCCGGTTCCTCGATGCTGCCATTGTCCAATTTCTCCCTGCTGCGGAGGGGCCGAGCAGCCCTTTGACTCCAGGAGAACAAACAGGCCCCGCAACAAGTCATACCTACATGAACTGAGCGGCATGGAGCGACAGAAAGCTGTGTGCCCAACCTGTTTGTGCGACCGCAGGATGAACAAGCTGCACACCTCTGAAGGCGGCGGGCTGCCACACACCTGCCTGCCGAACACGACCCCCCTCACGATCTCTCTTCGATCGCGTGCATGGAGCGACAAACAGCTGTGTGCGCAACCGCGGCAGCATTAACACCAACCTGTTTGTGCGACCGCAGGATRAACAAGCTGCACACCTCTGCCGGCGGCGGGCTGCCACACACCTGCCTGCCAAACACGACCCCCCTTWYKMTCTCTCTTCGATCGCGTGCATGGAGHGACAAACAGCTGTGTGCGCAACCGCGGCAGCATTAACACCAACCTGTTTGTGCGACCGCAGGATAAACAAGCTGCACACCTCTGCCGGCGGCGGGCTGCCACACACCTGCCTGCCGAACACGTGCTCTGCTCAGCTGACTCGTCGATCTCGTGCACTAAGGTAGGCAGCCTTAGGGAGGTGTACTGCTCTGCTCAGCTGACTCGTCGGGGCCGACCGATGGGATCTATCCCGCAGGACCTTCTGTACCGTTCCGTCACGTCCCCGCTCGTGGAGGCCGATTCACTTGCAAGCAAGTTGATTGATGCCACGAATACTTCCGGCTAACGCTATTGGTAAGGCCAGGCACGAGGATGAGGGCGTCCTCACACTGAGACCGGACGTGGGGAATCTAGCCACGGTTGATTGTCAATTGATCTGAACAGAACACCCTAGAGCGTCAGTGGAATGGACTACTGAAAGAATGAACGAGGACGTGCAGGAGAAAAGGAGCACGGCAAGGCTAAGGGAGAAATGAAATTTGAGTCGGCAGCAGAGTGGCACAAACAATATCCAGCAAGCAAAAGTGTGTGTGTGTGTGTGTGTGTGTGTGTGTGTGTGTGTGTGTGTGCACGTTGTCATTTCCGTGTGTGTGTGTGCACGTTGTCATTTCCGTGTGTGTGTGTGTGTGTTGTAATGTCCGCTATAGAGAACATAAAAGAAGCATGACTGGGCCACACTGCGCACACACAACTCCGCAAAAAAACATGAACGACAGCGTGTCGTCATGTTCGGGATAACGTGCGTATGTGTGTGTCTGAGCCGTGCTTTCGCTAAAAATACCTCCCACTGTGTACGTGTTTGTGGCCGGGGGGGAGAGAGAGAGAGAGAGAGAGAGAGAGAGAGAGAGAGAGAGAGAGAAGAGGGGGCAGGGATCGAGGACAGAGAGACCCAGAACGGAGCAGACAGTCCTACGGTCCTCCTCCCCAACAATTTTGCCCCGTTGATCTATCGTACCAGCTGAACACAGCCGGCAGCACAATAAATTGTTGCGCTATCGACATCTCAAGTGAATTGTTTGTGGTGTGGGCAGCTTCTCCCTCCTCGTCAGAGCCACAGGAGGAGGGATAAGAGCGCCAATCAAGTTGAATCAACCACAGAGATTTGAACATTAGCGTCAGCGCACTCCCCTCGACCAGACGTCAGTTCGTCAGTCAGTCACGGGGTTTACATGGCAGCCAATTATATCTGTTCAGGGGTTGGGAATCTGGGATGGAAAGGGATGGAAAGGGAAGGGAAGTACATTTTTTCTCACCCCAGCAGAGTGCGATCGCTCGCGCCTATCCCCGTCGCTCATCCAATGCACCGCGCACGGCCGTTGCCTGCCCATCTGATCAGCCAGGAGACGGCGCCACAGAAACCAAAGCAAACCCCCATTTCGGCGCCCAGCTGCAGGCAAGCTGTCGGCCATCTGCAGGCTCGTCAATGTCAGATGAGTTCGATGGTCATAGTTCGTCGGCCCGCCCGGCCTCGAAGAGGCGTGTAGCCGCGCTACCCCACTCCCCGCGCATTCCGTTCCGGCTGCGCACACCTGCTCTGCTCGTCTTCCCTGCCTGCGACAAAGGGCCTCCCTGCACTGCACTACACGGCACTCTGACATGCATTTCGACGCTTCACGACCCTGCACATACAAAATGTGGGACCAACTCGGCCGAACGCAGCCGGTCGAGAAAGCGGCCAGATGCATGTAGAGTGCTGTGTAGTGCAGCAATGCGTAAAATCACAGGTTCCGTCAGATTCTACACCCCCACAACTCCCGCTGCCGGCGCCCCTGCCCCGCACATGGTCTCCCTTCCATGCCCCACACAACAACCCCGCCGACATCAAATTTGGCTCAGAACACTTCGGGCCCGTCGTTTCGGAACCCTCCACATCAGTCCGAACTCCCGCAGCTCCCGCCGCCGGCCGCTCAACTGAACTGAACACAGCCCTGGTTCATGTCCCGCGGCTCCCGCCGCCGGCCGCTCAGCTGAACACTGCCCTTACGAAGTACGATCATCTCAATCCGATCGTCTGATGTAATCACGGCTACAGATAGCTACAGATATCGGCCAAAGTGCCCAGCGAGCATACTTCGCTCTTTCGAGGAGGGCGGTCCATGTTCGCGCTCGCACGAAAAGCGACGATACCTGAGCCACGGACGATGCTACCGAGGCCAGGCAACGCGAAGCGGCGCGGTGGTACTCGAAATGATGTATGTGGGGACTCGCTCCACAACTCTCGATATATAATATTGTGCAAAACGAGTGAGAGTCGTTAATTTTTGTATTTTGTGATTAGGGCGCACTCGAAACTCAGTAGAAACTCAATAGAAACTGAGCAGAATAAAAAATAGAAAAAAAAAAAAAAACTGAAACTGAGTAGAAACTCAGCAATTTTTTAGTAGAAACTCAGCAATTTTTGTATTTTGTGCAGGTCGAGAGTACCGGAGCGAGGCCCATGACGACAGCCACCGTGCTACCCGCGCCACGGCCACGCCGCGGTTGCTCGGGCGGCACCGCTGTCTGCGGGCAACGCCCCGCGCATATGAGCACGAAGGCAGCGCTGCAATCGCAGCTGGCGATTATTTTGTTTTTGTTTTTTTTCTGGAAAAAGGATTGAGGATGGGAACCTCACAGTTTGAGCCGATTCAATCTAGCGGCTTAGCTCAGTGGGCAAGGCGCACAAGTGGCATTCAGGAGGTCTTGGGTTCAATCCCCATTGGCCTCATGTACCTTCCTGGGCAAGCTTGGTGCCCTCCACCTAGAGATATGTCGTTGGCCTCCCCGAGTGGCATTGAGCAGAGAGTCAGAGACTGCTGATGTTCATAGGGGGAGGGGACCGGAGGGAAGGCACAGTACTCAGTACTGGCCCATCGAAGAAGCTCGGTCCTGATGCTACCCGCTAACCCCTGGCCGGTATAGCCCACCTGCCGTAGCAGTATCCCACCTGCTGGTGGGTGCAGCTCCCGCATCTGCCCTCGTTGGAGGCTTCACCACGGATGTGGCTGCTACGGGGCTCCCCGTAATACCATAATGACAAAAGAAAGGCCCGAAAGCCCGTCCTGTCCAGATTCGACAGGCAATTGAAATGAATTAAAACAAAAAAAAAAACAATTTCAGCCGACTCCTTTTGTTTTTCTTCTTTGCTGGAAAGTCCTTTCTTCTTGGGGAAGTTGACCCGCCCAGCCTTCTCTATTAAAAAAAAAAAAAGGGACAACAAAACAAAAAAAAAAGACAATTCGACCCTGGTAAAGAACGCGGGCGGGAGCATTACCAGTGTCGGTTGGTGTCATGAGGAATTCAATGGCTGAGAATTCGAACAACCACCACTACTGCCACTGAATCTCCCAGCTGTCAGAAGGGCGACAAAAACAAAAACACAAGAAACGGAAAAAACGTGAGTTCCCTTGTTTTCGCTCTCAGATTGCTGTTTTGTCCTGTTTTGTTTTGTTTTGCTTTTGTTTTGCTTTTTCAACTAATCTATGTTCTTCTCTCTGTCTTCTTTGCATTTATTTTCCTCATCGATAGCATCCTCTAGCTACTCTATGTATAGTATAGTACCGGGGAACACCAACCACAGCTGGAACTCTCCCCAGCCCACGAGGCAGGTTGGCACCACAGCAGTGGTCCCAGAGGAAGGCTTGTATCAGCCCCTCATCAGGATGATGCCGGGCGATCAGGCATTGCCGATGGGGGAAACCAGCAATGCTAGCGCCGAGCATCCTTTGGCCAGTCACTCACGCCTCCCCCTACCCCCCTCCAACCCTATATTAGAGGTGTCTAATGACCAAGAATGGTTCATTGGTTCCTGCATAGCAACCAACAATATTGGCCAAGGTCCTGCAAATGCTGGTTTGGAGGGCCAAGGGGTTATCTCTAGCTGGTAGAACACCAAGCTTGCCCAGGCACGTACATGAGGCCAATGGGGATGAACCCACGACCTCCTGAATGCAACTTCTGTGCCTTACCAACTGAGTTAGGCCCGCAGGTAATTCATTCGAGCTGCTGTACTCCCAGTTGCATCCGAACTTACATCTGTGACAAGTAGGTAGGCTAGGAACGGGGAGTTCAGGTGATGCTCCCCACCAATAGATGGAGCCTCCCCGGGAGTGCTCACCGTGCCAGCTCCTACCAGCACCCCTAGCAGCAGCCCCGGTTGTTCTTTTGTGAAAAATAAAAATTAAAAAAGTTGAGTTCCAACCGGCGGTCTTAGGTGGGGCACTTTTTGTGTCAGACCGTGGTAGGTAAGTTATAAGTAGATAGGCTAGGGGACAGGCCTCTGCACACGTTGGCCACAGACTTCAGAGCGATAGGCTGGTATCAACAGTCAAAAGTTCACGCGGCAGTTGAAGAAACAGTTTGAGACATTTGTCCACATCCAGATCAGGCGCTGACGCAATTCATCACCAGAGAAGCCAGGAGGAGTCAACCTGCATCCAAGAGCAAGCGGCCAACAACCAGCCTCATGAATATACTCAAGATTGCTACTTGGAATTAGGGGACATGACAGGCAGAGAAAAGAAAAGAAGGTGAAGAGTTGCGTACACGAGTGGAAGGTGAACTGCATGCTGATTCAGGAGTCTAAGCTGAACAAGGCAAAGCTGGCGGAATTGGGGAATTGGTGGGAGGGGCCACAGGTGTGGGCCCCGGCACGAGCCACAAGATGGGGCGTTGGCATCCTCCTTCACCGTGATTTGCAGGTAAAAGTTCTGGAATCAGAAGCTGACATATGGGGGAGATCGGCATGGATCAGGGTGGAAGCGGGTAATGAGGAATGGGCTATTATGACAGTTTATGCACCCACAGACGAAAGGGAAAGAGCGAACATCTTTGCGAATCTGATGCTTCACATTCCAAAAGTAGAAAGGCTGATCATCGCAGGCGACTGGAATCTGACTCTAGTTCTGCAACCGAACTCACGATCATCCAACCGCAGGGATGTCCAAACACTCCTAGAACCGGCTACGGAGTTGGAACTGTCTGATCCTTTCAGACTGTTGACACCGGAAGATCCAGGCTACACCTGGGTCTCCCACAGGCACAGAAAAAAAAAAAAAAAAAAAAAAAAAAAAAAAAAAAGAAAGAGGAATCTGCCAACCAAAGGCTATTATATTTCTTTTTGGTGAGCAACGCAGCGTTGGAATCAGTCACTTCAGTCTGGCACATCTGCAACCCAGTATTGGGCCACAAGCCGGTGTTGGCAGAAGTGAAGTTACACCCCGTGGTGGAGAGGGGCAAGGGGTTTTTCAGACTGAATGTACAGAAACTTGATGATCCAGGCCTTTCAAAGTGCGCTAGAAAACCACATGACTAGCTGGGAAGCAGCTAAACACCTCTTCCCTTCGGCAGTGGACTGGCTGGACACCGGTCTGGCCATTGCATCAGGAGTCATGAATGTGTGCTCAAGTATCTTGGCCAAGTCTCGAAATCGAAAGGAAACAGCATGCAGAAGGAGGGTAGAAGAGGCGGAAGAGAGAATGGAAGGGCACCCGATCTCTGCATTGGTATGGGCAAACGAGAGGGAAAGGAGATTGGCGGAGTGGGATAGCATGCAAGAAGACAAGGAGAAAAGATAGTCGGAGCTGCTGAAGGAGAAATGGATAGAGGCGCATGACAAGATGTCCAAGGAAATCTTTCAATGGCTTCAACCAAGGAGACTGCAACAACAGATGATAGAGTTGCACCACCCATTTGATGTCCACGCTCCTACGACCTCCTCTGCCTCGAGTATGTTGTTGTACGCAAAGTTGTATTATGAGGACATGTTAACAACACAACGTCCGCATGATGATGTTAGCACAGACTTGGCGGAGACGTCTGACATGTGGGAAGACACTACAATTAACCTATCCACATCGCTCAGACTAGACCTGGATAGACCAATCACAATGGAGGAGACCGCTTAGACGTTGAAGGAGATGGCGCAAGGGAACTCACCAGGTGTGAATGGGTTGACTCTGGAGTTCTACGCAAAGAATTGGGGGATTATTGGACCAGCACTAGTAGACCTGCACAATAAGGCTGTGTAACACGCCGTACGTCGTACGGGGCTCTGTTTGTACGGCCGTACGGACGGTCATACGGTCATATGAACGGTCCCGTACAAAATGACGAAACCCCCCAAAAACAAAACGAAAAATAAAATTAAAAAATATGGGGATGTAGAGTTTTTTGTGCTCTAGACCCCTATATTTTTAATTTTATTTTTGGTCTTTTTTATATTAAAAAAAAATAAAAATCATCAAAACAGGAAAAAAAACAAAATAAAGAATTAAAAATAAATTGATTGATTGATTGAGTGAGTGAGTGAGTGAGTGAGTGAGTGAGTGAGTGAGTGAGTGAGTGAGTGAGTGAGTGAGTGAGTGAGTGAGCGAGTGAGTGAGTGAGTGACCGAGTGATTGATTGATTGATTGATTTAAAAAAAAAAAAAAAAAAACTCGCACATAGGCGCGCAGCTATGTTAGAATGTGGGCTCCCTCTCTCTCGCTGTCTGTCTCTCAGCGCGCACGCGCGAGAGAGAGAGAGAGAGTGTGTGTGTGTGTGTGTGCGTGTGTGTGTGTGTGTGTGTGTGTGTGCGTGTGGGCGTGTGTGGGCGTGTGTGTGCATGTGTGTGTCCGTGTGCGTGTGTGTGTG
>BFEA01000196.1:2311235-2321465 GCA_003427395.1 Chara braunii | reverse complement strand
AAAAAAAAATCAGAATTAAAAAAAAAAAAAAAAAAAACCTTTTTTTTTTTTTTTTTTTTTTTAACAAAACGGGCCTAGTGCCCAAGGCTGATATTACCAAATTGAGTAAGAAGATTGAGGTCGGGGTCTTCACAGTCTACCCGGAGAAACCGAATCGAACAAGTTGAGAACCGGGCTCAGCGTCCCTCCTATGATGATGATAATGATGATGATGATGATAATGAACTTCTACAGATTGTATGAGAAATGTGGGATAATGATACTAATGATGATGGCGATTAGTATGTGAAGTATTTTAGAAGTCTATCCATGATGATAATGAACTTCTACTGATTGTATGAGAAATGTGGGATAATGATACTAATGATGATGGCGATTAGTATGTGAAGTATTTTAGAAGTCTATCTTTTTCACTTCCTGCTGGCTGCCAGGCATCGTTTTCTCCAGACGACCCTCCTTACCCGCTCGGCCCTGTTAGACCATCGTCCCTGATGGTTCTCCTTCTTGCTTCGATAAATTAAATGAATTTTTCCGAGCAAAAATTACAAAATTCCTTCACTACCTGATACATTTCCATCACCCGTCCTTTCACGTCTGACCCATCATACATGTTGGCAATCCTGGTTCTCCTACCCACACTGTTCAAAGATCACAAACACTACGGTAAAAATACACAGTAAACAAATTCTACTACAGAGAACAAAAACCATTCTCTTCGATGTTTAGACAAACTATTCATAGTTCTTCCTACCTTAGAAAACGTAACATTCCAGGGTACATCCTGGAAAGCTGATCTTCCCAGGGACTCCCGGAAAGCTTAGCAAACTTTGCTAAGGCTGCGCATAAGAGAGAGAGAGAGAGTGTGTGTGTGTGTGTGTGTGTGTGTGTGTGTGTGTATGTGTGTGTGTGTGTGTGTGTGTGTGTGTGTGTGTGTGTGTGAGAGAGAGAGAGAGAAAACTAACATTTTGTTAAAACAAATTGTTTTTCTAAATTTACGAAATTGAGCGTACTGCGAGGCATAAGGCCCTGATGAGCCCCTTTGATCTTGCAAGCAGCACTGTCGGCCGCCCTAAGTGAAGGCAGGCCCGACCAAGGCCAGAAGGCCTATTTTCAAGCTACCACGCAACTGGGGAAAATTCAGGCAGTTGCGCAGCGCCTGTTGGTTGAGAGCGCCCAGACCCTGGCTGCCTTTTTCATATGCAACTGAGGCAGGCCCTGGGCCAGATACACAACATGGGCCGAACCCAGGCTGCGGGCAGTTTGGCATAACTAACCGTCACAGGCCCTGGGTCTGATTCTTTAGGACCGGGGCTCAGCCTCTCGGGGCCTGCCGGAAGCTTCTGGGTTGAGGCCCAGCACAGTCTGGCCGCACGCAACTGGCAGGGCACTTCCATATAGGAGAGGGCCTGCCCCCGCTTTCGGCATTCGGGCACTACCTGCATGCTGCGCAAGCGCTGCTGCGCTAAACGCAGGCCAGCGCTCACGCGCTCACGGGCGAGCTGGATGAGCAGGCAGCCATAGCCGAGCTGCGCTGCACTATGCTGGATGGGGCACATGGTGGTCCTTGGGTGCATGTGGCATCTGTGAGTGGGGGATCAGGTTGTGAGTGATACGAGAGATATACCTGGTGCTTGAGGCGAACGACATTGACCGAGATCTGCTCGTACTTCGGGGAGCTGTTGACGTCACCAGCGGCATTGTAGATAGTCTAGATAGGATCTGCCATTTGTAGTCTGGGCGCAGAGCGCCAGGTAGGATGTCGACATTGGTTCTTTGTTGATGATGATGAGACTATTCCAACATTGTCACTTATGAGCTGCTTGGTTTCTGAAGTTCGCTATCGCTCATTTTCCTTGCAATTTGGTATCGGAGTTGTGGTACGGTGCGCTAATCTGGCGTTTGTCTTCTGCCTATGCGGCACATGCATGCGGTCTTCTGGGTGAGAGGCCGTAGGGAGTGTGTAGTGAGGAGGGTGAAGGCAAGCACGCGACCCAGGAGGTGAGGGGTATCGCCAAGAAGGCTACGTGGTGATTATTGGGCGTTCGTAGTGTGATGAGAACTATCTGATGTGTGATTGCCGCTGAGGTGGAACGGCGGTGTAATGCTGGTTGTGCCGAAGCAGCGATTGGTCATCAAAATCGACATCAGATCATTTGGTGATAATATCTATGGTTGGGGGTAACTATTTTGAGGTGCGTTGCTCTTAACCTTATCTATCCTCTTCGACACTTCTTACCGTGAGGATGTGTGTTCTGTCTTGAGAGTCCTCTCATGTGAGGAGTCAAGTGCGCTTAACCTTGAGGGTCAGCATTGTTCAAGTGGAGCATCTGGAAGGAGAGGGCGGAGCTATCCGAAGGGCCGTGGACGAAGCACTGGGTCACGATCACCATGCCAACCCACCGGGAGTAGAGCATGCATGCTTTGCTGCTTTGTCCTTTGTCTGCCTGGTGCGCTGATAGATAGGTGGCGAAGGGCAGGCCAGCCCTACAGGGGAGACGAGTACCGGGCGTCTACTTTCCACTGACTGTGATCGTCGTCCTGTCTGCGACGTTAAATAATTCCTGAGGACTTCAGGGGCCATCCTTAAACGCCTCTTGATCAGCCATTTGGTCGGTGTAAGGCTTGCTGCACGCGAGGGTAAAAATTGTGCAGGGCTGGCCAACTCAGCATACACTCGGGGCACAAGGGTGGGCCGTGTGCACACCTTTAGACACGCACACTATCTGGATTGCTCAGGAACGCTGACGTCAAGCGACAATCAGGAAGAATTGAGGGAGGGGTAGATTCCAAGTGATAAGTTCGGGACAAATCCCATTCTGTCAACAGCCCAGCAAATGATTCTATTTTTATTTTGATTAGTTAGATGTTACAGCCATTGACATCTGACAGACAACAATAGTAAGAAGTCTGCTTTCTGTTCGTAGACTAATTAATTAAAAATAGTTTCGTTTGTACGAATATGAACTTACCTGTTGGACCCGATTGTGTATATTCTGTCATAGCCACCAATTAATGATTTATTTGACCCAGCTGTGTGCACTATGCTGCGGTAGGCATTGAGAGTGTCCTAGTGCATACTGTGTACAGTGTTGTAGCTTATGAGTGACAGGGAGGTTCCTAACGAGGACGATAGGATCTTGCAACCAGCTAGACGCCCGTTGGCCCACGTGGCATTAGGACCCGAGGGTGACAGGTTTCTGTTCCGCCAGCTTAGGGAGAGACAACAGCAGGCTAGCAGCAGCGGAGAGCTAGGGCCGCAAAGACAAGCAGGGCATTCACAAGCAAAGCCGCTACTTTAGCAATCATGGTCACTGCTGCGCAACAAAGCTCTCAAGCTAGTAGTTCAGAGACTGTAGGGGCGACGGTTGCACAGACCTTGAGTCAGTCCGTTGGTGTAATGGCGAGCCAGCAGTTAGTGCTAACTCCCAAAGAGGTCCCCATACAGAGAGCAAGTGTTCAGGAGGCACAACTACAAAAGGCTTTAGATGAAATACAGGCAGAGAAAGATAGGATGATCAGAAGGACTAGGATGCAGAGGAGACAAGCGGACATTAGGGAGTTCGAGGGGATGAACCTGACCAATATAGATGCCGAAGTGAGGGTCATGCGGACAACCCTGTTAGATGTAGTGGAGATGTAGGACTACCACACATCCCTCTTACAGGACATTCAACGAAGCTTGGTCGTGCTAGTCGGGCGTGTTCAGGTAACACAATCGCCACCAGGGCTTTTGTCCCACCGGTAACTAGAGTATCCCCATTCATTCCTCCAGCTTCGGTGCAGGCTGCTTTCCTAGGTGCGCCTTTGACAAGCAGGTTCTCAGCAGGTCCTAATATTTAGATTCCTATACAATCAGTGTATTCTCAACCTCCATTGCAGACTGCCGTAATTGGGCAGCCTGTTGTCTCGCAGTCAGCACAACTGCAGGGCACACAATCCCAGTTGCAGCTAGTGCAGCAGCCTGCACCCCAGGGTCCACAACCTAGAGTGGCGCAGGTACCAGGACAAGGCCAGTGGGTTCCAAAGACAGCCACCGCTTCCCCTAAGCCCTTCTCAGGGGATAAGAGGGGCGAAGACCTTGACATATGGTTGAGGTCAGTGCTAGTTTACGTCAAGTGAAAGTTAACCTTGCTGCACGAGGAAGTGTTTGTGGTTCCCTCCTAAGTGGAGGGGAGTGCAACAAGATGGTTAAGTGGGCTAGTGCAACTACAGGGGTAAGAAAATGACTTCCGCACTTGGGCAGTTAACCAGAAACTGGAGGACTTCCTTAAGCTAGTGGAGGAAAGGGGGCATGATCCTCAGAAGGCCCAAAAGGCCACTGATGCGATCCTGACTTTAAGCAATTGGTTGTTCAAGTCAGTAAGGGATGTCACTGACACAGTAGAGTGTTTGATCTGTGTGCCTGGAGTACGCTATGAACCCTAGGTCTTGCTAACCACTTACCTGAGATGTCTACCTATGCCACTTAGGAATCAGTTCGCAGGTGAGGCTAACATCAATGTGCACAACTTTCCCCTCTTTTAGCAAAAAGGCCCTAGACCTGGAGGCAAAGATAGGGCATGGATATCAAACCACGACGGATGGAAGGAAGAAAGCATTGCCTCTCAACTGGAAGCCGAAGAGCCGCATCATGTTCGTCGGTAACGATGGTTCCACCATTGAACTACATGACAACTTTCAAGAGGGAGTAGGCTCAGAGGCAGCACAGAGGCTTCAGGGGGTGGTGCAGTCGCTGCCTCAGTCCAAAAAGGTAAGGCGACCGGTAGACGCCACAGAGGCTCCCGGTCCAGGAGTCAAGTTGACCCTAACGCTCCTCCATGGGAGAAAGCGGGTCTCAACGTGACAATGAAGACGTGTGGAGAGACCGATACACTCGGCAGGCTTATATCCGTTGTGGCCAATATGACCATAATCAGTTCAAGTGTTGTAACAAAAAAGTGACCGAAAAGATCCCGCCTACAATGGGGCAGGCGACGAGATCCTCCGCTTCCCAGGGTAGTAATGTTGCCAGTAGTTCTAGCACCGCCTCGGGAAACACGTCATGCCACTAGGAATGGTATTTGTTAGTGCTAGGGTCGATATGCTGGACACACCCTCACCACCTCGAGAGATGGCCCAAGCTACTGATTCCGTTGTCATCCCGCAAACACATTCGGACTCAGCGATCCTCTGTTCGCTAAATGTGTTCAAGTCCTTAGAGGAGCTAGAGGAGGAGTGGTCTAGATCGGACCCGCTAGCTTCTTGGATGGCCATGGCCAAAGCCCCTAAGGGTGAATTGTTCGTCAGCGAGACAGTCATCGGCGGACGCAAGGCTGGGGCCTATTATGACAGTTGCTCGACACGAAACTTCATTAGTCGCACGTGCGTTGAGAGGCTGCGCATACAGGGGCAAGTGCAGCATCTGAGTCGACCTGTGGAGTCGACCTGTGCCAACAAACAGTACATGGTAGTCAACGACTACCTTAAAGACATAGAGTGTCTATTCCTATACGCAGGAGGGGAATTGAGACATCGAGTCTCGTTCCTAGTCAGCGATGACCTCCCAATGGATATCTTGTTGGATATGTACTATCTTTCAGTTGCACAACCCCAGTTTGACTGGGACCGAAAAGTGGTCAATCACGCTTTGCCCAGAGGGGGAACTGTCACATTACGTAAGTTTAAGGCAAGTAGTCTGATAGAGTCCTACGGATGCATGTGTGCGGCCGCGTTCTATAATTATTGTAAGCATAATTCGGAGGAGGGTATGTATTTAGTTTATGTCTCTACAGCAGGCGAGCCGGTGAAAATGCCGCCGGAGATAGAGGGAGTGACCGCTAAATACCCTAATCCATTCGAAGAGTCGAAAGGGGTTGTTGAGAGGGAGGTCGTCCATGCGATAGAGATTATCCCAGGGTCTAGTATTCCGAAGGGTAGGATCTATCGGATGTCTCCAGCAGAGCTCGATGAGCTTCGCCGACAGCTCAAGGAATTCGTAGAGAAGGGTTGGATCCGATTGAGTGTCTCCCCTTACGAATCTTCAGTCTTATTTGTACCAATGTACCAAAGAAGGGGTGAACCTTGAGGATGTGCATTGGCTATAGGGGCCTCAATGCCATCACTGTCAAGAACAGAGAGCCCCTACCGAACATCGATGACTTGTTGGACCGAGTGCAAGGGTGCTGGTACTTCAGTAAGATAGATATGAAGTCCGGGTACCATCAGATTGCAATATGGTGTGAGGATCAACACAGAACCGCTTTTCAGACAAGGTACCGTCTGTACGAGTTTGTGGTGATGCCTTTTGGCCTTCGCAATGCTCGTGGCACCTTTCAGCACGCCATGAATCGGATATTTCATGACTGCTTGGACAAGTTTGCCATCGTGTACCTCGATGACATACTTATCTTTAGTATGACTATCGAAGCGCACGTTGGTCATTTTGACAAAGTCCTTAGCCTCCTTCGACAGCACCAGTTCAAGATCAACGGGGAAAAATGTGAATTTGGCCTCACTTGGATCTTGTAGTTGGGTCATGAGATTTCCGCGGAGGGATTGAAGTCCGATGATGCGAAGGTAGCCAGCATTTGTGACTAGCCGCGTCCTCAGTCTGTGACTGAGATGAGGTCTTTCTTAGGGATGACCGGCTACTACCGTAATTTTGTTTAGAACTATAGTATAGTGGCCACCCCTTTGACGGACCTGACTCGCCTTGACACCCCATGGGAGTGGACAGACAGGTGTGAGGTTGCCTTCAGACATCTGAAGCATGCTCTGACGCACCATGAGGTCTTGAAACTTCTTGATCCTGACAAGCCATTTATACTATTATAGTAACCACGAATGCTAGTCAATATGGCATAGGCGTCGTGCTCGCGCAGCAGGAGGGATCTGCAAACTTGACTAATGGCTACAATCTGGCCAACGATGGTCGGAGCCGGGGTGGGAAGCGGTGCCCTGTAACCGAGCCAGATTGGGGTGTGAGACCGGGAAGAGGCTTGATTGGTGCATAACACAGAGTTATGATTGGTTGGTTGGAATGGATACAGGAAATTATGGATATGATAGTATTGGAGTGCTGAGTAGACAATCATTCTGATTATAATGATTAGTCATCATCTATCTTTATTTCACGACCTCAATCATCCACTCTATCATCTTGAATCATCCTAAATCATCCTAAATGGTCCTCAATCATCCCAAATTATCATCAATGATCATCAATGATCATCAATCATGAATGTATTTCCAATATAGGGGACGTTGGGCCTGGTTCCCAACACGTGTTGCTCCCCACGAATAGATTGGAACAATTTTTCCTATTTAAAAAGAGAGAGAGAGAGAGAGAGGGGGGGGGGGGGGGGGGGCACGTGGCATGCTGGGTTGGCACCCCACATACTTGTCCCCCACCCTGGCACAACACATAGACAGATCAGCAGATGCAGTAGCGCAATGTGTTGTAGCTATAATGATGCAAGGGAGAGGTGACGAGTTCAACACTGATCAGCCCTGTATGACACATGATGTTTAGTCATCAACAATATAGTGTTGGCAACCATCTGGTACAAAGCAGCCCTCTGGTACCTGGGGAAGGGCAGCATCAAAAGCCTTTTTTTTTTTTTTTTTTTTTTTTTTTTTTAAGAACAGAACCTCTCGGTTTTGGCTCTGGCCATTCTGGGGAGCAACAGTCCGGTTCCTATTCCCCCGACAAGTCAATAATGAATATATTAATAACTCACACACGCTCCTCCCCATTATGGTTGAGAGGCCCGAGTGGACGACATTGATTGCTTCTTAAGGGAAGGATGTACCACCCCTCACCCCTGCCTAAGTTAGCCTATATCCTTCTTCCTCATAATCCTCATAATCCTCATAATCCTCATAATCCTCATAATCCTCATAATCCTCTTACATCTTAATATCATCAGATAAGGATGCCTCTTCAGTCATAAATGTGATCGCCAAATAAGAGTGATCTATCTAACATCCTTTTTCTTGATCCTCCGCTTGTCTATTATTTTCCTTTTAACCTTTTAACCTGGTTCCCCTCCCCCAAACCATTCCAGATTTACCAAAGCAAGTCCTGACTGAGGAAAAGGGTTTGAAAAAAAAATTGGTGATCTCAAAGAAGCTCCCGGTTGGATGTCGAACCAGTTATGAAACATGATCTTGTAGTCCCTTCTGAACGACTCCTGATCCCCTTCCCCCCCTTCCCCCTCTTCCCCCCCTGGCCAAATAACCTCCCCCAATTTCTCCCTCGACTCATCCCCCGGCCATTCCAATTTGAATTTCTCAATTCTTTGCTTAATGTTGTTTCTTTGTTTGAATTGTGAAAGTCTTTCTTTCATCATTTCCCATTGGGTTCTGATTTTCGTTTGGACAAACAGTTTAATTACTTCTGACGTTTCCTTCCCTTCCATATTTGTTTTTTCAATTGTTATTACACATTTTTTTTGCCACAAAGCCCATAGCACTGTCGAGCGTATCGGTCCGGCACCGCACGCGGCAACGCGGGACCCTCTCGGCCGCGACACGCAGGATTTGGACCAACCTCGTCCCGAACACATAAGTGGAGCTTCCTTAGGCCGCTCCGGCCGAGTGCGCCAGCGATACCTCTCACGAGCCCCTACGACAGGATAGGGTCTACGCGAGGCACAACTTACCTACACCTTACGAGAGTTGTCACCTCCCTTCGGTGGGCGTATCCCCGCTGAGCTACCAGTCCACAGTACGAAAGCTAATCAGTTGCTATCGCAGAGGTGGACCAGCCGAGGGCGTTTCTCGTTCGCTGTAGCATAGGGGGTACGCGCGGTAATACGCCTCTATCGGACCCGCACGCGGACCGACATCTTGGGGGGCTGAAGCCCGAAGCGCGGCCCGACGTTGTTCGACTAAGACGCATCCCACACACCACGCGCACTCCACTTTACGAACACACATACACACAAAACAACACATATACGAAACAACACAACACAAACAACGCGACAACGCTCCTAGCCCCTCGGTAGTCAACCCATAACTTTCCAATGCGAAAATCAAATAGGCGCGAGTGGCGGTCGTAGTACAGCTTGGCAACAGAAGAAATCCAAGGCAAAATATTATGTTTTTCAACGTTTACCGTGAGTTGATACAGCTTTAATATATCCTTACATATATACATGTCATATTTTCTTTTGTTGAAAGTTTGTTTATTTGTATTATGTAATCAGTTGGTGTGTTTATTTGTATTATGTAATCAGTTTGTCAGTGCTTATCGAACTCATGTCAACGTGTCCCAACACGTTTAAACATGTATCAACTAACTTCCAACTTAAAAAGAGTATCTTTCAACTTCGTCTTAGCACCGTACTTTTTCTCTGGGGTGTGCTGAAGGAAACGTACGCGCATTTTCCGGAGACGTAGTCAAAGAGCGCAAAGAGGTGATAGGCGTTGTCACGTGTGCTATAATTGACATATAAAAATATATTGTATATACGAGACGGAGGTAGTTATTGGTTAAAAAAAAATGCATACAACTTGCACAGTGAAGATATTTATAGAGGAGCTTAACTTATGTCCACCTTCTGCGTACTTTGCTTATAGGACATTTTTTGTTTTGTTAACATAAACAAATACTCGTGTTTGTGACCGTTGGTTTGCTACAATTTATTTGTCTATCCTATCGGAGGTCGTGATATACGTTCTATACTTCATTGGTTGGACACAAACTCATGTGTGTAGAGTTGTGTCTGTTAAACTTTACTTTTATTAAAACCGTTTGTGTGCGCAAAACATGCAGCACATCAACATGTCTTAGTCGGCAGGTGCGCCGTACTTCGATGCACAATTACACCCCAATGTCTCGAATGCGTACGCACCTGCCGACCACGACATGTTGACTTGAAAATCACTGCACCGAAGTGTTGATTACGGGCAATTGAACCGGAAAATGCATAACATCTGATTGGTTGACGTCTAACCATTTATTTTGATGAAGTTACTTCTATGTTCATATTATGTAATCCTAACATGCGTGGGTCGACATACGCTTCGTACATCTATAGAAACTGTACAAAGTTTCTCATAAGCGGTCGGGCTCTGGGCCATCACGCCCGGGCGTGTGTGAGGGTCGGGAAACTCGGATACGGCAAAAGTTGTTCAAAAAAAAAAAAAAAAAAAAAAAAATTGCGGTCCGGGGGTTTTGTTCGCTCTCCGAGATGAGCCCGAATCCGGCCTTACGTCTTCTTCTGCTAACTGCCTGTCAAGGGG
>BFEA01000196.1:2235305-2251775 GCA_003427395.1 Chara braunii | reverse complement strand
TCTCTCTCTCTCTCTCTCTCTCTCTCTGTGTGTGTGTGTGTGTGACCACGGCCACTGAATTGCCCAAACAAGAACAAGAACAAGAACAAGGACAAGAACAAGAACAAGAACAAGAATAAGAACAAGAACAAAATTAAAAAAAAAAATGAAACAGCAAAGAAGAAAAAGAATAATAAAAAGAAGAAGAAGAAGAAAAAGATGAAGGGCAAAAAAACAGCAAGGAAGAAGAAGTAAAGAAAAAACAGCAAAGAAGAAGAAGAAAAAAAAAAATTGCAAAGAAGAAGAAGAAGAAGAAAAAGAAAAAGAAGAAGAGGAAGAAGAGGGAAAAAAAAATAACTACCTGCTCTTCTGTTTAGGAGGACTCTAACTCTACATAAGTCGTGAAAAACATGAAAAAAAAAAATCTGCTTTTCTTTTATCTATTTTTATTTTTTTCCTAGGTAGCATGGGTTATCTGGCCGGATAATCTGGTCGGATTGTCTGGTCTGATGATCGGGGGGTAGGATCATCCAGAAATTCGGATGATTAAAAAAAATGCCAAAAAAAAGCAAAAAAAAGAAAAAAAAAAGAAAAAAAAAAGTGATATTGTGCATGGAAAATACAATAGAACTACGTTTCTGTTTCATGAAAAGCTTGATAGGGCCTGGATGGGTTCAAAGGGGATAAGATAGGGAATAAAGGGGTTTAAAGGGGGGATGCTTAATTCATTCTATAAGTTTTTATCCAAATATTATTTTCTTGTTCTGTTTTATTTTTTATCTTCATATCTGTTGAGTAATCAAAGATGGCCTCAAGCCAAAAGTTGTTCATATCATTACTATGAACAACATATTGTTTTTCCAGATTTTTTTGATTTTTTTTAATTTTTTTTTTGCGCAGGGCCGGATTTTCCGTATCCGGAATTAATCCCGAAATTTCATCCGGATTGAAAATTCCGGATAAAATTGGTCTGCCGGATATCCGGATTTGCTACTTAATTTTTTTCTTTTTTAACCGATTTTCATTTTTCATTCTTTTAAAATCATAAACCAAGTCAAATTCGAAAAAACAAATTATAGGGTTGTAGAGTTTTGCAAACCCTACAACCCCATATTTGTTTTTCTTTTTTTACTTATTTTTTGGCCTAAAAACAATTACCCAAGAAAACGGGCTGCAAAGTAGGCCTCCTGGCCGCGGCGGCCGATTTGCCCATGGCCCAGGCCACGGGTGTCATATAGGTATTGTTACATCGTTGATAGGGAGATTTGCGTGTTTCACAGCGGAAATTGTTAAATTAATTGTTGATCCTTTCATCTAAAGCACACAGATTGGCGGACCGAAACGTATATCTTAGGTATGAGCATACAGGTCAAGTCAACCTGCGATGGTTTAGCCAGGCCATGCTAAGTGAGTTACAACAGCTCAAAGTTAAGGCCAGTGCTTTCTGGTCAGACATGGATGATCTCTTAAGGTCAATGGCTTAGCATTAGCCAAGCTACCAAAAAAGTAGGCTATTTTAGTCTATTTATGATAAGTTGAAAGGGGTAGAAGGAAGGGATTGACCTGATCTATATGCAGGGGTAGTGATCGAGCTTCCTCCTGGCTCTAAGATCGAACCGTTGAATTGGGAGGCAGATAAAGAGGGAGGTCGGTGGGTATACCTGGTGACGATGCTAGAACTTGAGGTAGTGAGTATTTTGAGTGTGTACGGGCCTAATGACACAGGGCAGAGACAACAGTTCTTCGAAAATCTAAAAGGTGATCTTCCGGTTGGTATCCCAATCCTCATGGCGGGGAACTTCAATGCTGCCCCAGATAGACGTTTCGATCGTTAGCATATACCGTCGCCTTGTCCGTCATATGTAGAGACTGAAGAACAAATCATTGCGGACCTGTGTTAGTCTCTTAATCTTTTTTACTCATACAGACGTTCATTCCTAGTCGTACCTATACATGTTTTCGAAAGAGTCAAACGATAAAGGTATCTAAATCTCGTATCAATCTCATACTACTATCTGAGGAACTACAAGGTGCACTACAACTGGCAGGGATTTTTCCTCACAGTGCTTTACCGGGATTTCATCATGCTATATGCATCGTTATTCTCTCATTCAGGAAAAAAACATGATCAGGGTAGAGGCTTCTATAAGTTGAACACCCCTTTTTAAGGAATTGATCGCTTTTGAGTATATCTACAGGATGTATGATCTTTCTAGAGAGAATAGAGAGACCTCATCAATGATAGTATACTATGGCTCAACAATGGTATGTTATTTATAGGCTGTAAATGCATTGAATATTCGAAATTGTTTGCAGCTCAACGTCATCTAGAAGAAATTAACACATAAAAACGTCTTCAGCAGTTACAACGCCACGAAAAGGAATCATAAGATATCTCACAATTGGATTCGCTGTCCGAGGAGATTGGTAATCTAGAGGTCAGGTTGCTTACTTTCATAGAGCATCGTTGGCAAGGGATAAGAATCAGAGGTAAGTTACAGTGTCATAACACAGAAGGAGCTATGGAAGCTGATTCTTTTGCAATGGCTAAAGTACAATCTGGTAGATCCACTATTGAAATTCTCATTGATCCTCAAGAACGTCAACATTCATTAGCAACTTCTATTGCCGCCATAATCTCTCAAGGGCTGCCACAATCAGGATGTTAACCTGCCACCGGGCTGGGTGGCACTACTACAAACTCCGCCCGCCAGGACAACCTGGGAGTGGGCCTAGTGGCACTCGGAGAATACTCCCATAGTGGCATTGCCATACGTGAAGTCAGCAGGATTAGCAGGGGACTAGGGGCTGTGGACCATCCACGACATCGAAGAGCCAGGAAACATTGTCAACAGGGTTTCCAAAACAACACCGGCCCGAGTCACAGCCAAACCGACCCTCCTCAGGAAAACTAGAGTGGTAAAGGATGACGACTACAGAATATACCAGCCAGGAACGCCCCTACAAGACCTGGAATTCAACCCGGTGGAGTGGGCTTGGAAAACAAGATCCACACCAACGGGGATACAAAAACGAACCAACATTCTAGACTACTCAACCAGCTTCGGCTATAAACTCAGATGAAGACCAGTAAACATAGAAACATATCCCATGTTGCCTGGGAAATACGGAGAAGATTGACTTCCAGGTACCCCTTGCCATTAGAAACACCCGGATAAGAAGCATGCAACGACTCATCTACTATCAAGCCTTGCTGGTCAACACATGGCTCAGCAAGAGAAGGTCGAAAATGGCCAGAAGGGACTTCGACAATAGCTATGCAGTCTGTGATGTCGGAACCCTCGAGGATTTGCCACACTGTTTGATACACTGCCCAAACGCACAAAGGCTTTGGAACAGAACGCGGACGCTCTGGTCTGCGATTGCCGGCATACCACTTCCAGATAACATCTTGACACGTCTAACGGGTCTGGCACAACCACGTTTTCAATAAGCTTGGCACTTAACCCTCTTTCAAAGGCTTCGCCCCTTTACGTTGTGGATCATATGGAAGACACGATGCAAACAAACGATAGCTGGCCAAAACACACCAACCGGGCAGGCCTGAGAGCACTTACTACAACTCTTACCGACGGAGTACCAGGTCGACTGGCACCAGGCAACCAAGAACATTAAAAAAGACCCCAAATAAAAGCAAATAATCATAGACAAATTCATTAAAGACCGCCTCGAAACCGGTAAACTCGGCACCATAGAAGGCGCTCCTTCGAGATTAGTATGGAAGCTGCAGGAAGAACAACAAGGGAAAGACCGTATAATGGACCTCGCCTCGTTAGAAACAGCACGTTCACAGGATAGTAAGGCAGATATAAAATTAGCATAGAAGGCACAAAAGAGCTAGCGTTTAAGAAAATAGGGAGTCATTATATAAGCAGTTACCTCCTGGCCTGATTGTAGTTTAGATACTCCAGATGCGATGGTTCGTTCCACCCCTAGGGAGTGCCTGTTTTTTTCGGTATTGTGGGCTGTTCCATCTTGCTCCAATAGAAGTTTGTGACCTCCTGTGTCCAGGATCTCTGAGTGTAAGGAGGTGTAGTGTCCAGGACACAAGGGTGGGTAGGGCTTAGGGTTTAAGGGGGGAGCTATGGACGTAAGGGATAGTTTGTTAACCAGCATTACACTCCTGAGGACTGCTTGTTTTTTTCAGCCCGCTTAGGCTTTCCCTTCTTTTCTAGGTAGAAATTAATTCTTTCTTAGTCCAGTTTTTCTTTTTTAGAATTATGCTCAAGGGGCCAAAGCTGGGTAATGGCCCCAATAGACCGGGTTGAGATGTGGAGGGGTTCCCGACCTCCTTTTGCAATCTACAAAAAAAAAAAAAAAAAAAAAGCTAAGTATTTTTATCAAAACCTTTTTACTTCAGAATGTAAGTATCATCCACAAGTATAAAGAGTGAAAAAGATAGATGAGTTCCTTCTCGCTCTAAGTCGCCTACAAAATAACAAAAAGGAATGCTTGATAGACCACTCACTAGGGAGAAAATCTTGATAGCACTGATGCTCATGGAGGAAGAAAAGACACCAGGTATTGACAATCTTCCTAAGAATTTGGGGAAATGATGTGGGATTATCTGGCTTAAGACCTTCTGGAACTCATCTTTGCGGGCTCCAGGTGTGTTGACCCTTTTTTTTTTTTTTTTTTTTTAATAACAAGTGGGCCCAGTGCCCAAGGCTGATATTACCAATAAGAAGATTGGGGCCGGGGTCCTCACAACCTATCCGGAGTGACCGAACTGAACATGCTGAGAACTGGGCTCAGCGTCCCTCATATGATGATGATGATGATGATTTTGCACTTCTGCTGATTCTATGAAAATTGTGAGATAATGATACTAATGATGATGATGCTACCGATTGTTTTTTTTTTTTATCTATGGTAAGATGTAAACTACAACAACAAAACCTGGCCTCGCAATCTATGAGCAACTCCTAGTCTTCCCCCGTATACCAAACACAACACTCGAAAGACAATATCATCCCAACCAGTTCCATCCATAGCTGAGGTGTTCTCACTACCTAGACTATACCCGACCCCTTAGGTTGTCATGGCAGTCCCCCCCAGTTCGCCACTGGATTGTCTTCCTCCTTCGACGACTCCCACGACCTCTCTACCAGGCTCAAGCTCCTGCTACAAACAGGTTACAGGGCTACACCCCAGCACCGACCAGCGTTTTTCTGGCATCGACAAATCAAGGGCATAGAACACCACAGCTTTGCAAGGCATCAACCAGGATTCTACCACTTCTGAAATCCTGCATCCAATATGAGAGAAAAACTAGATGTCGCTTAGGATTATACGAAAGCCAGATAAGCTATCCATAGTCTAATGATTATTATTATTATCATTTTTTTTTTTTTATGAAGTATGTAAAGAATATAGAAGACTATGCTATATCAGCAGTTCTGGCCTCCTGATCCTAGAACAACTCCTAGCCCTTCCTGTACCAGGACATTAAATCTCAGAGACAATGCCATCCTAAACCAATGTCAACAGTAGCTGACCTGTTCTCCCCACCTAGGCTATCCCTGGACCCATAGGTTGTCAAGGCAACCCCCCCCGGTTCACCACTGAATTGCCTTCCTCCCTCAGCAAATCCCCAGAACTCTCTACAAGGCCTCTCACTCCTGCCATTTGCAGGTTACAGGGCAACACCCCTGCTCCAGCCAGCATCGCTTGGCATCGAAAAAACAGGGGCACAAAACATAGCAACTCTGCAGATATCAATCCAGATTTGACCATCTCTGAAATCCTATATCCC
Source organism: Chara braunii (assembly GCA_003427395.1). Lineage (NCBI taxonomy): Eukaryota > Viridiplantae > Streptophyta > Charophyceae > Charales > Characeae > Chara > Chara braunii. Next base: position 2,246,020 of record BFEA01000196.1, on the reverse strand, counting down.
GAATAGGCAAGAAGGACAGATACCGCAAAAAACTACAGAATGCCAAAAAGCTTGATATGACATGATTGAAGACTATGAAATTATGAAGTACCTTTTCTGTGAAGATTAATCTCCCCCCTCCCCTCCTTCCCACCCTATCCCAACGTTGCCTCCACCGAAACGGATTACCTAGATTGCAGGCATCCCATCTCAACCCTTACTTAGGACAGTCCCACATTCTCCCCCCTTATCGCACAAAGGCATACAACTCCCTCCCAAAGTATGCCTTTGCCCACCTTTTACCCTAATTTGCCCCTACTGGGATGTGTAACTCCACCCCAACCCCAAAATAGAGCAACCCACTAAATCTGCTCACACCCCCTCCAGGGTTTCACCTCCCACCTGGTGTCACCCTTGCATAGTGGAGCTCTCCCCTGTACACTCCACCTTTCATCCATCAGGAAAAAAACGTTGGTGCTCAGAGAGGAGAATATAGATACCAGGAAGACATTCAAACCAAAGAAATTTACACTGGATAAATTTTGAAGACCAGGTTTCTGCGAAAGAATTGGATCAGCTTATGTGCAGCGAAAATAAAAACATAGAAAGAGAAAAATGCAAACTATAGAAATTTTGAAGAGCAGGTTTCTGCAATAGAATTAGATAAGAGTCAGCTTATGAAAATGCAGCAAAAATAAACCCATGGAAAGTGAAAATGCAGATTGGAGATTCAGAAATTCAAAATTTATGAATTTAGGTATTAAAAATACCAATCAGCTGAGTTCTAGGAGTTGAGAGTTACGATGATAATGAAATATTCAGGAATATTATTCAGAAATTTAATTTGGACATTTAATTAGGATAATATATTAGTTGAAAGAGTAGATCGGTTATTAGTCCACTTATGGTTGGAGAGTAGATCGGTTATTAGTCCACTTAATATATTATTCAGGAATTTAGTCCACTCCGGCCATGAGCCAAGTCCAGAAAGTGAGTGCGGAGAGGCTTATGGTTGGGCACACACAAACGGTCGTGATTCCTGTAGCAACGGAAAATCAGTCCTCCATGCTCGTGAAAATCAGGCTGACTGTTAGGATCAGCCCGCAGTTGCTCAAGGATGGGACTAAGGTTCGGATTCTTGGCAGTGTGCTCTACGATCTCCTCCTTCAGTTTCTTCTGGAGGTCGTAGGAATTCACAAGGCAAGTCATGTACTCAGCCTGGCGAGCCAATGCATCAACAACTCGATTATAACGACCCTTTTTGTGTCTTAACTCAAAGTCAAAAAATGTCAATTTCATGGAACCAGCGAAGTAATATACAAGACAGGGTAGTTTGATCTTTGATCCACTTCAAAGTCTCATGATCTGAGATCACTTTGAAGCGGCGTCCCAAGATAGTGCTTCCAATTGTCCAAAGTCATACGCAAAGCATAGAGTTCACGCATGTAGGTGGAAGTAGTTACCTTTTCGTTGGGCATGCCTTTGCTGCAGTATTCGAGCGGTCACAAGCCATCACCGTCATCTTGTTGCAGCACTGCGCCAATTCCATACTGGCTTGCATCCGTAGTAACTACGAATGTACAAGGTAACTAACCAAAGCCTCTTTCAAGGCTTGAAAGGTGTCCTCGCATGTGAAGATCGCAGTTCGCGGTAGTACGACGCGAATGGTCCAATAGATCACGCATTCTGATTTTCGCGGATGTACGCGGAGCAAGGTAGTCAGTTCAAGTGGAGTCAGTTCAATCGAATAAAATCATTCTAAATTATATACGGCAGGTCAGTTCATTGTTGATATCGCAAGGTAGTCAATCTCTCTCGTTGGATGTGGGTTGCCCATTGACGTGGGCTGCAACAACTAGCGTTACTTTGGGGAGCAGTTTGCAGTCCCCGCTAGTGCCCGTCATGGTAGACGAAGACATTGACCACACACCTTTTGTGGGTGGCCGGCGGGTTTCCTGTGTGATCAGGGTGCTGACGAAAATTCCCTTACCCTTTTCATCTTGAGATTTGGAGGTGCATGTGAGCCGGTGGGTGCTTTGCCCACGAGCGAAAAAAAACTAAGTGGCAAGGGCTTCCGCGGGGTCACCCTAGTCACGATCTGTTGTGACTCGTGAAGGTAGTCAGTTCAAGTGGAGTCAGTTCAATCGCGGATGTACGCGGAGCAATGTTGATCGCAGTTCGTGGTATGTTACCTTCCGGTAGTACGACGCGAGCCCAAGGAAAGAGCGCAGTTCGCGGATGTTCGCGGGCTGAGGCCAATTCCGTATAACCTCAACCTTGATTGCCTCAGGCTCTAGCCCTGCAGCAGACAACCGATGCCCAAGATAGTTGACGCTATCCCACCCAAACTCGGATTTCTCTAAGTTGAGATGGAGTTGTGTCTTCTTGAGGATGGTAAACACTTCCTCAAGGTGCTTTATTTGTTCCTCCATAGATTTGCTGAAGATGAGAATATCATCAAGGTATACCACCACGAACCGGCCAATCTGTTCGCGGAGGACCTTGTCCATGAGGCTTTGAAAGGTGGCTGGTGCGTTCGTGAGACCGAAGGGCATTACGGTAAACTCGTAAAGCCCATCGCGTGTTTTGAACGCAGTCTTGTGCTGGTCCGAAGGATCGACTTCAATCTGGTGTTGGCCAGACTTGAGATCGATCTTGGAAAAGACCTTGCACCCACCTGCAGCATCAGGCAAGTCATTTATGCGAGACAATGGATATGCGTTCTTTCTTGTGATGCGGTTTAAAACCGCAATAGTCAATACACATGTGGAGCTTGCCTCCTTTCTTCGGGATAAACAAAATAGGGGCACCAAATTCAGACTCACTGGGCTTGATCCAACCCTTGTCGATCATTTCATCAATCTGTCTTTTTAGTTCCTCCAACTCCCGGAATCCCATTCGGTATACGCAACCCTTTGGAGGAACAACACTTTCGACCAACTCGATGGTGTGTCGGACCGATCGCGTGGGAACTCCACATGGTTCAACCAGAACTTCTGGGAACCGATCAAGTAGGTTTTGGATGCTTGTTGGGACCGATGGGGGTGAAGGGTCAGCAAAAGGGTCACCTACATCAGGTCGCAGGTTGCGAATAGAGGCAATCGAATCTGAAGTAGACTCATTTAGATTAGGGGTAGGTAAAGAAGTAGAAGGGTTAGAAGTAGAATCGCTAGATGAAGTAGTATTGGTATTAGCTGCAAAAGTAGATGGCACATGAGTAGGGCGAACAAAGGCAACATACAATTATTCATCCTCTTTGTGCTTACGTCATTTCTTGCAGAACTGCACAACATTCAGAAAAGTCACTAGGGACTCGTGTTTCTCATCCAAGAGGACGGGAAACTCGTTCCTTTGAGCATCTTTGACCGCGAAGAGTGACTCCTTCCACTTGGTCCATTCGCATTGGGACTACAGCCAGCCCAAGCCAAGGACAACGTTGAAGGGACACTTGTCAAGGACATAGGAGTTCAAAGCGTGGGTGACGACGTTGTCCTTGTCAAAGGTAGTGTGCACACCTTTGACTGCATGCGTAGAGGAGACAACTTTCTTCAAGTTTTTACCTACTTGGGTCCGGCAAGGGTTCTGCAAAGCCACTTGCTTCATTCCCAAGCCCACTTTGCGTATCCCGTGTGGTGACATAAGTTAATAGTTGTACCACAATCAATCAAGACACGGAGATAGCGGTGGTTTATGAGAAGTTTGAAGAAAATTAACTTCACTGTCCCTTGGGCACGCTGATGTTTCATTTCAGCCCAATGCTCCAAGTGGTAGTGGAAGTCAACCGTCTTAGACTCTTCCTAAGGCTCGACATACAAAGCATGACACACTTCAGCCTTGGAATCAACAGATGATTGGGCTTCAAGGGAGGGCTGCTGGTTTGCATCAGATTCAGTCTCCCTTGCTGTAGAGGGTATTGATGCCAACTCGACGCCCGATTCTGGTTTCCCTGCAGCCTATAACAGTCTTGTACTTTATGGTTTGGTTTCTGGCAATGCAGGCATAACCCCTTCTTGAGCCTAATCCTCCAATTATTTTCAGTGATCCGAAGGTCAACCCATGGTTTAGTGGTTGCATCCTCCGGTTTCGCTGGGATTTTGACTCTCTTGGGAAGTTGGACATAATTCTTCCCTCAATTCCGGTTCGGTCCTTTTACGTTGGGGGATTTTCTAAAGGCATTTAATTTTTCTTCGTCATGATTCACATCAGAGTCATGGGCTGAAGAGGAGCAGGCCGTGTTAGGGTCCTGTTCTTGGTCGTCACCAAGAGTGGGGTCGTTTGCATAGGCCTTCTCATCGACCTCCAACAAGTCATGCACAATAAAACGGTTGCTGCCTCTGAACCGCATGCCGCCAATACACTTTTCGTTGCTTGTTGTGGTTATGAGGTATTGTGCCTTAAGGTTGACCACATCCTGCATGAGGGAAAGTCAGTCCGTGTAACCAATGAGCTCTTTGTCTAGGCGATGCATGTAGGTAGTGGGAACCGTACCTTTCACAACATCCAAGCATGATTGTGTAGTCATTTCCAACCTTGGAGTGACAAAAGGTTTGCTGACAAACAACTGCAAATTATGCATGGTGCCTGTCCACTTGCTGCACTTGAGATTATCAAGTCTCGTTCAGGTTTTTACTGCAGCATGTGGAGCCTTAAATTGTTTGATAAGGATCTCCTTAAACCACCAATACCTCTGAGCCTGTTTTTGCCGACCCAGAATTTCACTGCGCTCCGAGTTTTTCCGAGCCTGGGTACCACTTCGCTTTCTTTCTGGTACTCTCACGGAAATAAMAAAAAAAAAAAAAAAAAAAAAACAMAAAGTTGCGGCCGTGAACCTCAGAAAAGAATAGAAAACAAAAAGGAAACAAAGTTTTGGTTGTGATTGCAGTTGTATACATTCTTGGAAGTGGTAGTGTGAGTGTGCCCTCAATGAGGGCATCTCAGCCCCGTGGCCAGGTTGTCAGATTCCAAAAAGAGAATAAAAGGGGAAAAAAACGGGCACATGGATCTGGCCGTGAAAATGGCTGGATACATTCCCCTAAGTGTCAGTGTGATGAGCCTTACAATCCTCTGACAAAACACAGCTTGAGCAGATCACAAAAAGTTTGAGCAATCCACGGACAGTGGACTCATAAGAAACACACGACCAACAAAAAAAAGAAAACAATAACATTCTAAATGTGACCGCCTTACATGTAAGGTGCATTCTGTGGAGGAAAATCGTGAGCACGGCCTTCTGGACTACCCAGCCCGACATCATTGCAGTAGAGGAAACATTTTTTTCCCCCCCTTTTTCCATCACTATAAAATTCAGATTTATGGGACATTGTCGAGCCTGTGTCCCACCCCGAAAAGTTCGGGTAGTGACCAAGACATCGTACTCTCTTAACACTGGCGGAGGTACTAGTGGTTTAAGTGTGGCTACGGGTGTGGCTTTGAACCACAATGTCATGGGCTGAAGAGGAGCAGACCGTGTTAGGGTCCTGTTCTTGGTCGTCACCAAGAGTGGGGTCGCCTGCATAGGCCTCCTCATCGGCCTCCAACAGGTCATGCACAACAAAACGGTTGCTGCCTCAAGGTTGACCACATCCTGCATGAGGGAAAGCCAATCCGTGTAACCAATGAGCTCTTTGCCTAGGCGATGCATGTAGGTAGCGGGAATCGTACCTTTCACAACATCCAAGCATAATTGTGCAGTCTTTTCCAGCCTTGGAGTGACAAAAAGTTCGCTGACAAACAACTGCAAATTATGCATGGTGCCTGTCCACTTGTTGCGCTTGAGATCATCAAGTCTCTTTCGGGTTCTTGCGACAGCATGTGGATCCTTAAATTGTTTGATAAGGATCTCCTCAAGTGTGGCTACGGGTGTGGCTTTGAACCACTATGTCAGATTGATCTTAGTGTACCCTGTTTGCGTAGCTTGGACTTCTAAGAAGCCTCGTACTGCGGGCTCGACGTTGGTCCCCATGATCAAGGGTTGGCTAACTGGTTGAGTTCCCAACACCTCGAAGTAAGCTCTCATGGAGATGATCTAGGACTCAATGTCTTCTTTGCCGTCGTACTTAGACAGTATGGGAACCGCCTTCCTGTCCACATAGGGACTGTTGTAGACGGCACCAGCGATTGCTGTTGCTGAACTCAAGGCTGCAGCAGTTGCAGAATTTCTTGTAGCGTCACTTGCCATAGCGACAGCAGTGTCTGCACCTACTGCAGGTCCCGATGGAACCACACTTTGAGAAGAAGTAGAGGAATGGAGAGGAGCGAGGGTAGCAACATTGGAGGCACGAGGTAGAGGGAGAGGATTACGAATCTGATCCTTCTGCAAATTTGTCATCTGCCTCATTTGATCCTTGTGCTCTTTGGTCATTTCGACCATTTCTGCCCACAACTCACTTATCTTTGCCGAAAGTTTGGTGATCTGTTCAGGGACGTCACTGAGTAGGTGACAATCTATAAGAGCACGTACATATGCGACTATATCCGGTGTCAGGCAAGGAGGAGAGACTGTTTTGAGGACAACCTCGTGGTCTGCAACAACGGTTTTTCGCTTTTCCTCCCCGACTTTCTCTTCCCTTGCCAGTGCCTTCTCATAGAGAGTTTGGAACAATGGTTTATCCTCCTCTACGACTGCATCCAGTTGGGCCTTTAAGGCCACATAAGCCTTTGCATCGCCCATTTCGACAAGTCCCTCAAGATGTGGGTTTTCACTCTCTCTTCTCACTCTTCTCTCTCTCGCTCTCTCTTCCTTTTGTTTGCGAGTCTCTACGGGCATGAAAATGTGAACTCAGGAAAAAAAACAGACCGAAAAGCTCAAAGAAGAGAAGGTAGAACTCCTAGCCGGAGCGGCATTACATTTGGACTAGAGAGCAGCAAACCACAAAAAGAAAAACAAATTCACACGAGAGGTCTGATCCAGCGATCCAGTATGGTCAGACTGCATACCTGGTCCTCTCGAGTTCAGTCTCACCAGCTTCGTGACCGTTCAACATATCAGACAACGAGTGACTAAATGCAACAATGGAGAATTGAGTAATGTATAGGGTGCGGGTCAAGCCACAGACGGGGCGATCAAAAGCATGTGAAACGTCTCAGTTGAGATCCCCTCGACGGTGGGTGTCCTAACCAACAAGAATAAACTCCGGATCTCGGTCAGGAAGAGAATGGACCAATGTCTAACAGATTCGGGTCCAAGGGGGCCCTTCTTGTTTGGGCCTGGTCCCACTGGGTCCACAAGGTTCCCACGTACGTCGTGACCGGGTCCCAACCAAGAAGAATCCCACACGGACTAAGTTTCTGCCTCTACCATACTTAAGAACGAATTTCAACTTCCGACAGAACCTACAGGCTGCAACTGTTCAGAGATGAAAAGACAAAGCACTATAGAAGGACCCGGCATTCAAATCAAGATACTTCATTTCTCCAACCATCAGGTGAGTAAGTAGCTCACACACATTCAATCACACAATCAAAACCACAGAGGAGTAGGAAAGAAACCCAACATAACCCCAGCAGGACAATCAATACCATGCACACATACATGGGCATCCCATAGGTGCACGACACTTACCTGAGTGGTCTGAGCTTCGAGATGAATATAACTCACCCCCCTCTCATATGATCCTCCTGACCCCTTTAACGCTACCCCTACMCTAGTGTCCTATCTCCTAGGAGGGTCCGACTCCAACACCAAAGTGCAACGCCGGGTCCCCCGCCGATGCTGAAGAACAAAGTAGCAACTTGCAGTCCGCAGATGTTGAATGGCCGCTGACCCTCAAGTTCGCCTACTTGAGGGCAGCCCTTAAGTTGCCAAGTGTTTCCCTTGAATCAGATTCCAGGTGTGAGTGCCTCTCACTGTCGCCTCTCTCAAGTTGCCACATGAAGTCTCCACGAAATGTCTCGCCACCCCAATCTCACTCTCAAGCAACCTGGTTAGGTTCAATGTCGACCCCACATGACCTAACCAGGTGGGGGCAGCTTCCCTTAGCCATGCTGCCCCACTTCCCTTACATCCAACCCTAACCCTAAGTGTTGCCCTCAACCACTTATGTTAGGGTTAGGGAAGCAAAGTCAACTCTCACCAGCAAGTAGAATCCTCTCTGATACCAATGTTATGATCCTGACCAATTTCGAGATACAAATTTATCAGATAGTACAATGCCGCCCAATTGCAGAAAGAAATGAATGAGCTTGAGAGGAGAGAGAGGGTTAGAACAAAAAGAAGAAGTAAGAAAGAAGAATAAGATGATGTACACCAGCATAGACAAATGATGAAGCTCTTTTTCTTCGCCAAACTCTCTCTTCCTCCTTATCTCCTCCTCTCTTATTCACACAAGAAATAATAGTACAATGTTGAATGGCTGAACCAGAATAAATGTGTGAATCCCTCTTCTACGGCGGTATCACATGAGGTCCACCATAGCCATGGCCACCCTGCTTTTTCCTTGTCCAAGGCTGAGGCTATGGCGGACTACTTGGGCCTTGCTCTGATGCCCAAAGGACAACCCAAAGTAGCTATGGCTGCTCAAGCTCAGGCCGCCATGCCTGACTCTGCCTCGAGGCTTCTTGGTGTAGCTCTAAAGCCTCTACCCCCGCTGGGGCCTTCCTGCTGCCGCGCCCACCAAGGTGATGAAGATGGCTGCCACCATAGCCAGGTAAGTACCTTTGGCGCTCCTCCCCCTTCCTGTCCTTCTTCCTCCTCCGAGACCTTGCTTCTTCCCTAGCAGCGCTGCTCCAGCCAGCGCTCCAACCAGTGTGTCGCCAAACTTGCACACCGCAATGAGGCTGGGCTCTTCGCCCGGCCTAGAGATATAGCGGCATGCTTGCCTCTTGGGCGGTGACTTCCAGGCCGCTCGGCCTTCCAAGCAATTGGTACCTCCTCGCTTTCGGAGGGAAACATCATTGCAGACTCTGATATTGCCCGTACAGGTCCGAGACTCAGACTGGTATCCGCCTAGACCTAGCCTACAACTACTGGGGCTCTAAAAATGCCACTTTTGTCTTTTTCTGTTCGGCCTTCAGTACCCGGCACATCTACCGCTTCAGGGTGTGGTACCGGCCTCCCTGCTACTTGAGTGTTTCCCCGCTGCTTCAAGTGCTGCAGGTCTCTTACCCCGCCACTTGAGTGTTTTCCCCCTCTGCAATCCTCAATGCTACGACCACGGTAAGTACCGTCCCTGAGGGCCCAACGAACGAACAAGTGCCCTTGCGGGCCACACACACACACTCAAGACAACCAGCACTAAGACAGACATGCAGTCCAGCAAGCGTGCACACACACTGACTTAGAGAACTTAGTAGCAAGCGGGAAACTCAGCAAGGCATTCAGTCTATGAGCAAAACTCATAAATCAGCCATGTGTTTCAGTCCATGTTTGGTGGGGTCATCACACATTCCAAGAAAACCCCAAACATGTTGCCAATGTAGTGATAGAACACCCAGATCTGGAGGTCCTTCTTACTCTATTTTTTCTTGGCCAAAACAATGTTCTACAAAAAAATCAACCGACAGAGACCAAATGGCTTCATTCTCATCAGTTGTTCAAGATAATGGTGTTCCAATGTCAGGAACAATGGCTAGCTTTTAGACCGGCTCTTTCGATAGATAAACTGACTTTTGATTCTGCCATACCTGGACTACACCAGTGGGAAAGGGACGAGCATGTACTCAATCGCTTTCATAGTTTAACTGTTAAATCTATAAACTGGATGTTAAGACCTAAAATACAATTGAGAGATAAAGTCAAGGCTCGATGGATACACCAACTTAATGTAAGAAAAAAAAAAAGGAAGACCTAAGGCGTATCAAGTGGTTTAAAACCATCAAAACAAAGCCCGCTACTATTACTTGACTGCAATGGCAGACAAACCATTGCTGCTAACCCACAAATGACTGACTCATTGGTAGGACCTCTCTAAAACAGACAGGGATAACCTTACCATGGTGCGGGTTTTGTTCTATTGTATTCCCTTCTTGGAATATTTCGGAGACCATGGAGCATATTTTATTATTTTCCTTTAGTGTCCAAGGGCGGTTTGGCTATGGAGGAGGTGGGATAGGATCTGGAGTCAGATAGGTACTTCCCAGCCATGACGATGAAGTCGACAATGCTAAGCCGCGGTAGTCGAGCGCAAGGCTCAAACCAGTGCGTGCAGGTATGGATTTCAAGACGTCAGCATCCCACAACACAGATACATGGCAGAGCCACAAGTAGTAGAGAAGGTGAGAGATGAAGAAAACACGGTACAAGCAAGCGCATAGCAGAATAATAACTCGCTTCCGAAAAATGTATACAAAGATCACTCAAGAAGCGAGCATGGCGATAGTCCCGACATGTTTCGACCACCTCGCCGAAGTGGCCATCATCAGGGGATGGCTGCGCTTGCGAAGATACTAATCCTAGTGGTATAAGTACTCGAAGAAAACATCCCGAGAAAAGCCTTCCACGTTTGACGTGCACGCCGCACATCCTCGTCACAGCGTGCCCCATACAGCTTCAGGTTGATGACGATACACCTAGCAGACAGAGACTAGATCAAGAGAAAGTACGAGAGGGCGGGAAAGAAGATAGAATAGCAGGGAGATCAGAGGATTTTGAAAAAAGGCGGGGAGATCCAACTGCATGGATAGAGAAAGGGGGGAGAGGGGGGAGGGGGGGGAACGTAGGGCAGATAGAAACTAGATCAGGAGATGGTATGGGAGAGCGGGAAGGAGGATGGAAAGGGGATCCTGGTCATTGAGGGCAA
>BFEA01000196.1:2216975-2228297 GCA_003427395.1 Chara braunii | reverse complement strand
GGACCCACTCCTCTGGAATCGGAGGAGTGGGTCAAAATCCTGTTGAGATGGCACTTAATCACACCTATCTTTTGAGTCTTGGGCCCATATGACTAGAAGTCTTGTGTAGACTGGAAAGTGATGGCCCCCTTGTCCCAGATGTCCTTCTGGTTTTTCATCCTGGCCTCGCAGCATACAGCCGGGGGACTAGCTTGAGTGAGAATTTGGCACCCCAGAAATTCGAACTCTCCGTTGCGATCGTCAGTCCTCACTAATGTAAGATGATGGTTATAGATGGAGCTGAACTTTAAGAAGATACCTCTAGCTTTGTCCAGGTACGTATGAGACGATTTTGGAAGGAGGAGAAAAAGAGCCACATCATCAACCAGCCGGAAACCATCAACTAAACGTCTGTCCTTCCCAAGAGAGTTAAGAAAGCAGACCTCTTGGTGGGCACACAGCAGACAAGCGAGAGAAGGGCTGGAGCTTTTTTTCCATGGGAATGCCTACAATCTGCCAAATGATAAAAGAAGAAACTTTACAGAAGGAGTTGTTGAGGTCGAATCGGACGAAGTCAATTAGTACACGGAACATAATCCTCACCCAACCTTTCCCAGCCATGGCCCTGGGATTGGAAGGCAATGTGTATGTGAAACCTGAAATCCTCTTCAGATAGACTCCTTCACTCACAATCTTTTCCAAAACAGGAAGGTGTGCGATAGTCTGGACTTTATGGCGCCGACGCTGCATGCATGAAATGGAGGGGACAACTGTCTTAACTCGAAAAAAACGCACATACATTGCGTACGAATACAACATACAGGGTAGTGTATCCGAATACAACGTACGTACGTTACAGAACGAGTTTCAATGTACAACTTCTACTGTCCAGTTGATGTAGCTCAGTGGTTAGAGCACCGGTTGGAAATGCGCATTGTGGTATGAGGTTGAGGGTTCAAAACTTAATTGCAGCCTTGTGCATGGACACCGTCAGGGCGTTAGAATGACGCACGGCTGGACACACATTCCTTTGGGCTGACGCACGGTAAGCTTATACAGACACTGCCTGCGCACCACCCAAGGGTTGTCCATGGTGTTGTATGTCGGGTTATACTGAGTGGGTTGCTTGTGGCTGTTGCTCGTGGTTGTTCTGTTGATCTCCCCAGTCTAGCATATCACACACAGGGGCCATTTGCGATTGTTGCTCAAATGGTAGAGTCTTCAGATCACATGTCATAGATCACAGTTCCGAGTCTGGGTTGGGACTTTTGGGGGGGTTCTTGTCCAGCTTGGCCTGTCGTCTCTTCAAACGAACACATAGTTCCCTCTACATAGCACTGCACATATCTGGCCTTCGGGAACATACATCTCACTATACCGGTACACAGAGCACACATAGACTGCACATATCTGGCCTTCAGGCACATACATCTCGCTATACAGTTACACAAAGCACACATAGCCTTCGGGCAGATACAAAACACATGGCCCTATGGGCTCATACAAACATACATAGCGTCTGGGCACACACACATACACACAACTACGATACTGGGCTGGGGGGGTCTATCAGGTATATGACGGGGTCTACTCACGCATGGCTTAGCTCTAGGGTAGAGGTAGGGATATAAGTCGCTCTGAGTAGTCTGAGCTCCGCCTAACCTTGGGTAAGCTAGGGGAAGGACGGTAGGAGGTGTCCGCGGGCGCTGGCCTGCCTTGCCTAGGTAATCCTGCTGGGTAGACTCTCTGAATTGGGCCTGTAGAAGACTGCATGAGCCTGGCATCTGAAGTTCCCGTATGAAGGTTCTTCCGCTTCCGCTTCCATCAGGGCTGGGAGGTTGGCTCAACCTTGGTGCTTGTCACCGCTGTCTGGTCCAAGTTGCCCTCGATACTGGTGGGGTGATGGTCCTGAGTGCTGGTCACACTGAGGAAGGATAGTAGGGACAGGGGGTGCGTTGGGAGTATTAACGTGGGGATGGGTAGGGTAGGTGGCCTATCCTGTCAGGAGAACCATTGGCTGCCGCTACCAGCAATCACCACGGGTCTGGTCCTTGACCTCTACAACACCCTGGGCTTAAAATTAAAAAAAAAGGAAAAAAAAAGGAGCTTGTAGTACTGACGTATCTTTTTGTTTTCTCACATTTGGTTGAGAATTTCTCCAAGACCCTCAGGCAAAAGTTGTTTACCAAGTACCTGGTCCCGTTAATTTGCAGAAGAACCCCCCGCAGTATAATAGTGTTCCTTACCTATGGTATGGGTTCAAACTTGAAATACCTGACACCCAGCCCAGTTGAGGGCAACCCTACTCAGGCGGTACTGATGGCTAAGGTCCAGGCCTATTTGGGTACGAATGCCCCAGTCAGAATTGTACCAATATGGGTTCCAGAAGAGTTGTGCGTACAAGTAAGAGCAGCAACAAGGTTCAATTCGATGTGCAGCCCAGTGAAAAAGACATCGAAGAGGTAAGCAAATCAAAGGGAATCTGGTGCCCACTGGACTGGGTTAAAGATGAGAATCTGCTGCATGCCAATATGGTTTACACTGCGGAAGCCATCTCCGGTGATGTTTTAATTGATTTCAACCAACAATTGACTACTGACCACAATCTGTTTTCAGATTTCTTTGACAGAATGCTTTCCTCTCCATGGAAGGGGAATGTGTCAGAAATGGGGGAGGACAGGAGAAAAAAATCCAGTCTTGGCCGCGCCTTCCCCCTCGGAAAGGCAGTGACAGCCACTTCTATCTCCACGCCTGAGGGAGAGACTATCTCGTTATTTCCCCCCCCTGTTTTTTTCCCCGATCCAAGCTCCGGGGGACACTGTGGTAAATGAGTAAACTTAGAGTGGTTTCTTGGAATGTACGAGGCTTGGGGGACGCCAATGACCGACAAAAGTGGTTCAGACTTAAGTCTGGAATACACCAATACACAGCCCAGGTAATACTAATCCAAGAAACGAAGCTAAATGAGGAAAAAATCGCAGATAATCTGTGGAAATGGCAGGGGCCTCAGTTCTGGGCTCCTGCAGAAGGAACCAAAGGAGGCACCGCTGTGCTATTCCACAAAGACCTCCACCTCTCAATCCTGAATGATTTCTCAGATTCTTTGGGAAGGTGGATTTGGGTGATTGTGAACATTTAGGGTACACTATGGTTATTTGCATCTACATATGCTCCAGTGGACAAGGGGGAGAAGGTACAATTTTTCGAGGCCCTACCCAAAGTGATACCCAATCTTGTGTTGGGAGGAGACTGGAACACAGTCCTCGACCCAAGACTAGATTCCTCCGTAGTGGATGGTTTTCGAAAAGACTCCCTTGTTTTAGGGGCGTAGTGGAATCCATGGATTTAGTGGAGCCTTTCAGGCAGATTCATCATACATCCAAAAAATATTTATGGGTCCCCCACACTCCTCGGCAAGATGGATCATACACTAAACTACGATTAGACTTCTTTTTACTATGAAATAAACCTGGTAAATGGGCAATGGAGGTGCGAGCATGCCCTTTAACCCCTCGTCCGACCATAGGCCAGTCTTTGTCACCTTCGTGCCGGATAGGCATGTGGTGAGAGGAAGGGGTCACTATAGACTCAACACAGAATTATTAAAGGACACACGTTTGGTGAGCGCAATTGGTAAGTCCCTTGCGAAGTTGAGGCGCACGAGACAATTTTACAGCTCGGAACTGGATTGGTTGGAAGCCGCCATTAGAATGGCGACCTCTGATTTTAGTTTTGCATCTAGAGCTAGGGCCTATCTCTCAAGAAAGGTGGAGGAGGACTGTATGGCTGAGGAGAACCTAGAAGGGAACCCTCTCTACTCTGCTTATTGGATGGCCAAAAGAAATATTTGGGTGGACAAATTGGATAATTTACAGTCCGAAAAGGAACGAGTGGGGGCAATAAGAGCAAAAATCAAATGGATATATGTAAGAGACAAAATGACAAAGGAGAATTTCAAAAGATTATCCTCTAAAAAGGGTCTTCCCTGATTATCGAACTGGAGCACCCTTTTGACTCCTTTGAACCTAGAGCTAGGGAAACAGGGAAGATTTTAGAATATGTTAGATTATACTTTATGGATATCCTTACGTCTATAGAGGAACTTTCCCGGAACCCTGTGATGAGGTTCTGCAAAGACAGGTGTGGAACAACTTTGAGGTCAGGCTCCCAGCCCATGGTAGACTGGCTTTGGACAGACCCATTACTTTGGAAGAACTTACTCAAATCCTCAGGGACACAAAGAAAGGAAGATGCCTAGGCAGTGACAGTCTGCCAATAGAATACTATGTTACTTTCTGGTCACTCCTAGGTCCGATACTGACTGGCATATATGGGAAGGTTCTGGAGGGTCAGGAGCTAGGGGAAGAAATGCGTCTGGGGACCATCTCCTTGCTCTACAAGAAAGGGGACAAAAGAAACATCAGGAATTGGAGGTCCATCTCCCTCCTTAACACTTCGTACAAACTGTTGGCTAAGACCTTGGCTAACAGATTGAAGACCTACCTCCCCGCTTTGATTGGAGAAGAACAAGCAGGGTTTGTCCAAGTAAGGAACATCCTGAATAATGTTATGCTAACTATAGAGGCACTAAAAATAATGAAAGACGACCAACCGGAGGTAGTTGCACTACTTCTAGACCTCGGGAAAACTTACGACCGAGTCAACTGGGACTTTGTCCTAGACACACTCAAGATAGCTGGGTTTGGGGACTGCTTTTGCTGATGGGTACAAGCACTTTACACCAAAAGTCTGGGTAGGGTAATGGTTAATGGGAAGATCTCTGAGATCTTCCCCCTATCTAGGTCCCTGAGGCAAGGATGCCCCCTAGCCCCCATGTTATTCGTCCTTCAGATGGAAGTGCTGCTAAGCATGATTGGGAACAACCCAGACATCCAGGGTCTATCGTCTGGTAGGGAAAGACAGTGTAAAGCACCATCCATGGCTGATGGTTTATTTGCTTTGTCCATAAACACACCGCAATCATTAGCAGCTCTCAAATGCTGCCTGGGCATCTATTCCAAATTTTCTGAAGCTCTGGTGAACTGGTCCAAATCGGTTGCAATCTTGAGACAAGATACTAATTTGGTTGTTGATTGGGGCCTCAAATGCGTGCCGACAGAGGACGGTGAACGTTTTTTTGGGTGTGCAGGTGGGAATTCTTGATGCAAAGAAGCACGCAAGCTCACTGATCGAAAAGAGGATTGTTTCCAAGCTTAACTACATCTCATCAGTCAAGGGTATATCCATTATAGGAAGGGCTCTTGCTCTCAACTCATCAGTCTTCTATGTGGCCTTGTACCCTGGGTCAATGAGAGGGCTTGAGAGGAAGGCCTAAAAAAGGATCAGGTCACTCTCCATTAAATACTTATGGAAGGGTACAAGTGAGGAAGACATCGGTTGCCTCACCAAAGTTGTATGGAAGAAAGTTATAGGAGGTAAGGAGGAAGGAGGCCTTGGGATCTTAGACCCGGGATCCCAAATTAACGCCCTTCTGGCTAGATGGGTAGTTAAGTTGTTAACGGAAAGAAGTACTAACCACCCGTGGATTGATCTGGCCATTGATATCCTGAAAAAAGAATGGAACTTGTTACGCCGAGAGGATGTGTGGGTAGCAGTCATGAACCCATCTTTTGTTAATTCACATGTCAATCCCCAATTTGGAAAGGTATCTTAGCTGCCTGGGGTAAGATGATGCCATCCTCCTTGGAAGCTCCTGCTACAAGAGAGGAGGTATTGGCCCAAAGCATTTTCGAGAATCTGAAGTTGGTAGACCAATTGGGGTTTTCCTGGTCAGCCTCGGACTCCCCAGGACACTTCGGTCGGTCATGGGTGCAACGAGGGGTGTCCAGGATTGCAGACTTGTGGAATATAGAGCTGGCGCAGTGGAGATCCCCGCTGGAATTGAAGACAAAACTGCATCACCTAAGGGAAGTCCCATAACGACTACAAATGGTTATCGACAGCGTCCCTGAGCAATGGAGAAATATACTGGCAAACCCCCTTGGGCCTGGCGGGAAAGATTATGGGATAAGCATGTGGGGGTTAAGGTAAGGTGGGATGAAGAGTTTGTGGTTGAAGGGTTAGTGACTAATGCAGAGGCAGTGGCCCAGGCTGGTGTTATGTTGCAATTTCCTGCAGAACAGCGATAATGACTGTCATTTGGACATTAAGAAATGATCGACTTTTTTGCAAAAAGTTCCAGTCGGACGCATATGTCATGAACCTCGTCCTCGCCAACGTCAGGGCTCTGATCTGGGCGGACTGGAGAAAAAAAGCTAATAGGGCAAAGTGTCGGCAAAGCGCCAGGACATGGTTTTTCAAGTCGTGGGGAGGAAAGGTACGAATGCTGAAATTGACTGCTCGAGGGATCTACATCGAGCCATGGCCGATGGGACCACGTCCCCCATGAAAACTACAAGGCGTTTTTGCAAAACTAATTATGTCATCTGTGTACGCTAGGGTCCCAGAGCAGCTTCCCCGTTGGAACTTTCTGAAATATCTTGAAAGTTGAAACCTTTTTGAAGTCTTCTTGAGAATGTCTAGATGACTGCCTGGTACGGCAGGCTGATAGGGCTAGTAGATAACGAGAGCAGCTTCTCTGTTGAAACTTTCTGAAATATCTCGAAACCTGTTGAAGTTTGTTTTTTGAGAATGTCCAGATGGGTTCCTGGTACTGCAGGCTGATAGGGCTAGTGGATAACTTAGTTTCTGGCTCCGTTTGGTGAAGAGGCCTGTGCAAGGTGCAGGACACACGGAGAATGAACATTTGATATAAGGGACACTGGACCTGTTTTCCAGCAGGTGCAGCTCCCCACGAATAGACTGGAGCCTGTTAATTTATTTATTTTTTTAAAGTTGTTTGTATTGCAATTTTGTACAACGTTTTTTTTTCGGAATTTTTGGATTGTTTAAAAAAAAATCGAAATAATCAGAAACATTTCAAAATGCCCTAAAA
Source organism: Chara braunii (assembly GCA_003427395.1). NCBI lineage: Eukaryota > Viridiplantae > Streptophyta > Charophyceae > Charales > Characeae > Chara > Chara braunii. The sequence continues at coordinate 2,221,363 of BFEA01000196.1, read as the reverse complement.
AGATATTTTCGTTCTTGTTTTTTTTTTCTCGAATTTGGATGTGAATTTCGACATGGCCCTCAGGGGTCTGGTCCCACCTAACGTTGTTGAGTTTAGAAAACTCAACGGTGTGACGCCATTTCGACATTAATAAATTCAAAACAAGAAATAAAAAAATTGAAAAAAACGCTAGAAACAGCTTTTCTCCTTATTTTTTATAACGTAACTCGGAGAAATGAAACATGTCTGGAACAGTCGGAGTGAAAGTCTCCGTGAAAAAGGGATACTCGCCGTGGTGAGGGGACAGGAGGTCACCATTTGTAAAATGGACAGGGACGACGTGGATGGCCAAATGCATTCATTGCCCAAAGAAGGAAGTGAGTTTGATGCCAGAGAGCCAAACACAGCTGTCAGAGTTCCTCCATTTCAGGATGCAAACGTATACACGAATTAAAATCACTGGAAAATAATTTAAATAATAATGAAAATGATGAAACAATTGCTCAGGAAATTCAGGACCTCGAGGACCGGCGCTTAACCCTTATGGAATATCGTTGGCAAGGAACACAGATAAGGGGCAAGCTTCGCCAGGTGGCTACTGAAGGAGGAATGGATGCAAGGTTTTTCGTTTTGGCTAGAGCTCGAATAGGGAGAACGGTAATTCAAGCTCTTGCGCACCCTAATCGTCAGAATGAACAACTAGCAACATCCACACCTGAGTGTACCAAAATTGCAAGAGATTTCTTTAAATCCCTCTTCCTCTCTAACACGGCATCCATTCCAATAAATCAACGAAATAAAGATATTGATGACTTCCTCATACCTTTAAAAAAATCTCTAACTGAGTCGCAAAGGAATATGCTTGAAAGTCCATTGACAAAAGAAGAGATTTGGACAGGTTTGATGCTCATGGACGAAGAAAAAACTCCAAGTATAGATGGACTTCCTAAGGAGTTCTAGGAATCCCTGTGGGAATTTATTGCTCAAGACCTAATGGATTTTTACCAGGATGTCTGGACTTCAGGTTGCCTGGGAGAAATAGTGGGGCAAGGGATTTTGACTCTTCTTTCCAAAAAGGAGGATAAATGTAATATTCGCAATTATCGTCCTATCACCCTCCTTTCTGTGGTATATAAACTCATCTCAAAAGCCCTCACTATCCGCCTCAACAAACATATAGCATATATAATTCACCCCGCACAGACGGGGTTCATTCAAGGAAGGAATATTCAAGATAATATTTTACTCATTAACGAGTTAGTTAAACTTTCTCGCCAATCTAAACATAATGCTGCTTTCATCTTTATCGATTTTGAGAAAGCTTATGATCATGTTGATTGACTCTTCCTGGATAAATGTCTTGAGAAGTTTAACTTCGGACCAAATTTCAGAAGGTGGGTTAAAATCTTACATGAGAATGCATCTACAAGAGTTGTGGTTAATGGTAATGTAGCCCCTTCCATAATATTACAAAGGTCAATTAGGCAAGGCGATCCCATTGCCCCGCTCCTTTTTGTAATCATTATGGAAGCCTTGGCAACCAATATACGTCATCACAAAGATATCAAGCGCATCCAAATCACATATATACCAGAGGATAATATTCCAGTATGCTCTCTCTTTGCTGATGATCTTTCTCTTATGGTGGATGCCTCACATGAGAATCTTGAGGCAATTCAACGTATTATGGATGAATTCTGCAAACTCTCTGACATGAAGGTAAACTGGGGGAATAAAACCATAGGTTGGTGGATTCACTATGAGGGAGTTAGGCCTACAGAACTTCCAATGATCAAGTGGCTCCCTATTGATTCCCTGGTGAGGGTACTTGGTATTTCTCTCTCAGCCATGGGCAAACCAGCATCCAATAATGAAGGTATCCTGAAACATGCAATATCTAAATTGGAATTATGGAAAGACAAACATACCTCGTTGATAGGAATAACACTTGCCATTAACAATGTGGTTCTGGCTTCTATTTGGTACAAATCGGCGCTCTGGGCTCTTGATAAGGTTTTTATCAGAATCCTACAGGGGCAGTTGGCAACTTTCCTTTGGCGAGGTAATCATGAATTCAAACATGTTATTAGCAGAGTAGCATAACTATCAATAATTCAACCCAAATCAAAGGGAGGATTGGGCATAATTGACCCCACCACTCAAGTGAAAGCGCTTTCAATCCAATGGATTAAGCGTCTTATTTTCAACCCCCAAACACCATGGAGTATCATAACTATTGAACAGATCAGGCGCCTGACCCCACCTACTCCCGAAGAGGTTGACCCGCTTATGTGGTTGGAGAATCGCGCGTGGCCTCTCCCCAGATCATCCCCATCAGTCTCCCCAGATATAGTACTCTCTGATCGTCAGGCAGTTAGGGGGGATCTTTCCAGGGATCCTTTCTGGATTGACCTACTAAGAACTTGGAGAAAACTCCCCATTCCAGATAAAGTAACGCCGGAAAGATGGGAAGAAGTTTGCCAACAACCCTTATTCAATAATACTCTAATCAGAGATGCACATGGTTTTACCTTTCCCTGCACAGATTCCCCTTGGAAGGGGTGGATTTCAAGAGGAGTCACAAGGATTAGAGATATCTGGAATAAGGAGACCAATGATTGGATTGATTTACCGAATATCAATGTCAGATTAAAACACTGTCATCATCAGAAGGAAGCTTTGGAACAAATAATAGATATTATTCCTCTTGATTGGGTTAGGATCCTAAAGAAAGGTCTTACTCTCATGCCAAACGATTGGGTATCCATACATGATCAACCGGGGATAGTAGGAAAGATTAATGACGTCCATGCTTCTGGCGATGTATTAATGACAGTTTTTTACTTGAGTGATGACGGATTCCTCAGGAACACTTCACAACAAATTGTGAGTCTAATCCAATCATTCCGCTTATTTAGGATTAGAGTTCTAACAATTAAGGATAGGCTGTTGGCTTACAAACCAGACACTCCTATTTCTCATCTCCCCATAGACCCTGTAAGTTGGTCTTGGTCTTCGTTTGCATATGCATGACGCTCACATACGCAAACTCTTCATACGCTGACGGTAAAATCCACGTACAGAATGCTGCGCCCTAGGATTAATTTAAAAGATAGAATTCAGGAGAGATGGATGAGACACTTGAATATAAGCAAATAAGATCTCCAGTCAGTTAAATGGTTCCATTCAACCAAATCCAAACCAGCGAAAGTTGTATCACTACAATGGCAGATCACTCAACGATGCTTGCCAACCAATTACTGGATTATTGATAGAACGACACTGGAGCAAAGGGGTATAGCCCTTCCCTGGTGCAAATTCTGCAGATCTGCCTTTCCATCCAAATTGACCTCGGAAACCATAGAGCATATATTTCTACAATGCCCAGATGCGGTATGGATCTGGCGCTGGTGGGATAGGATTTGGGATCAGATTGGAACCTCCCTGCCATGGTCATGAAATTGGAAAGCCCTCCTTCTGGAAACCTGGGTCCCATCCAGCGATGATAACTTCACAACCAATCTATTCACGATTGGAAGAAGAGCTATCATATGGGCCATATGGACGCGTAGGTGTACGTTTGAAATGGGAGGTGCACGACTCGATGGCTCTGAGTTCACAGACTCCATTAAACAGCAAGTCCAATTAGAAATCAACTTCAAATGGGATTTTGTCAAAGAAAAGATTAAAACTCTAAAAACAGAAAAGGATATCGAACAGCACATAAAAACATTTAATCAAAACTGGCTTGGAGGGGACCAAGGAGGTAAAATATGACAGGTTAAATAGAATGGAGGGTGTGAGATTGCTCAGGATGGGCCCCCAAGAAAGTATATCTTACACTTTAATGACTGGACCAACATCGATCCCTCCATCCCCCTCAGGCCCTTTTCTGAATTCCCTGATCCTTTCCCTCCATCCAAGCTTGCCTTAGTTCCTATTTCATGGTATGGACATGCTTGACAGTAGTAGTCTCTGTATTTTGTCTACCTGTCTGCGGGGAAGGTTTTTGACAGCTAGACACAAATTGCAGTTTCAAAAGATCGGTATCTTAGCAAGCATCAATATTAGTCCCAGACAAACCACTTGGCCTATTTTTCAAAGGGGAAAGTCTCTGATAACACAAGGACTAGAGGTGCTAAATGGTCACGATTTTTTGGCGCCCTTTTAGGGTGAAGAGGCACAAGGATGCTCTAATCGTTTCAGAAGGGACGCTGAGCCCGGTTCCCAGCATGTGTAGTTCGGTGACTCTTCAAGTGATCATGATGTAAAGGGACGTTGGACCCGTTTTCCAGCAGGTGCAGCTCCCCACCAATGGAACGGAGCCATCGCGCGAGCAGGGAGATTAGAGGGGGTGTCTGCTCTTATCAGCATCCCCTCTTTTCCCCAGCAAGGATGTTAAAAAAAAA
>BFEA01000196.1:2133203-2146754 GCA_003427395.1 Chara braunii | reverse complement strand
GGGACCGTAGCGTTGCCCTGGCTTCCCATCTTACGGATCTAGCTCCGACTTCCCTCACTTTAGGAGTCATTTGCATGATTCCCTTACCCATCATCTTTCTACCCTTCGCCGGCCCTCACGCCCTAGTTAGGCAGCCCCGCATGCTTCATCTAGGTGCGCCCAGTATACCAGGCTCCCTTGTTCCCTTGCATGGTCGACCCTCCATAGCGGTCACCCCTTAGCCGAGCAGTACCCGCCCTGATGGTCTATCTGTTAGGGTCATTGGTTCTGTTCACTCCCAGTTCCCTACCCTCATTGAGCCTGATGACATGCGTTTTCCCCTGTCACTATGTGTGGATTCCCTTAGGAGTTTTCAACCCCTAGGCTGCATTCGCCACCCTTAGAGACCATCCCACCCTTTGGTGTGCGACACACTTCTCATGTGACATATGGTTGTCTTGTTGATTGCTTTGTTGCTCTCAGACTGAGGCTACTGCCTCCGACATTTCTAGGATTTAGTTGTTATGTTTTTGCTGTTCTTAGGACTTATACACTAGTCAGTTGTTACTTGACTGAGGCTAGTGCCTCCAACATTCTAGGATCTAGTTGTCACTACTTTTTGCTTTCCTATGACATGTATGTTAGTTAGTTGTTCCTACTTTCACTTAGGATGTTAGCTGTGACATTGCTGTTTTGTGACATTTTATATCCTAGGTTGCATCGCATGGACTCAGCATGGAGCTTGCTCCGCATCCTAGACTACTCAGGTTTTCTTTTCTTTGGTAGAGTTCCGCTTCTTGGCGGAAGCATGTTTGTATCTAGGCGATCCATCACAGGCCGAGGATCGTGTAGCGGACCTCGGGTTGGCCTGTGAGACCAGCCCCTTGGCCTGTTCTCACAGGCTTGTTTTATATTCGGGGTAGGCCAGTCCAGGCCGGTACCTCTGTCGGTACCAGCCAGTCCAGTCAAGTCCCATCAGTCCGCTGGGGTATACCTCAGCCATTGTCTGTTTTCAGTCTCATTCCTTACTTGCACATTTTGGAGTACGTGCGTTGGAGTCTTGCGTGGGGAGCTGCGTTGTGCCATCTTGCTCCCCCCTTCTTCCTCCATCTCCATCTCTGTCACTAGCGGAGCACCACACCTGGTGGGTCCGCTACACATGCCAATGGAACAAAGTAAAGAAAATTTTCAATTTTTATCTAACAAAAAAGAAATCCATCAGCACATCCAACATTTTAGTGGCGCTTGGCTAGGGGGGTCCCAAGGAGGGAAGATCGGACAGATTCGAGAGGGAGAGGGAAGGAGAGGTATCAAGAAAAAGAAAAATGAAGAAGTGCCCAGAGACTTTCGACTGGTTTTTCATGACTGGGCCAATGTAGACCCATCTATCCCACTGCATCCCCTTTCGGAATTCCCCGACCCTTTTCCCCCCCACGCCCTAGCCCTGGTCCCTTTGAGTCGGTATGGTCATGATGATTAGGAAAACACCCACCTAAGCTATTCTGCAGATGGTTTCAGCAGGTTTCAGCAGGAAGTTCAGGCAACCATAGTACCAGGTCTGATCAGAAAAAAAAAAAAAAAAAAGAAAAAAAAAAAAAAAAAAAAAAAAGCATCCATCCCACATCAACTCTCCCGCAGGAAAGGCACACGTCCCCATCCAAATCCGTCCAGAGGATCTTCCCTAGCTGATATGACGAACAATATATATAGACATGATGAATGAGCATAGCATTGAGCTGAACCCGGGACCTCCAAGTTACAATAACAGAGCTCTAGGTCATTAGTCTGTAAGGGCGCTATGCCAGGCTCGGGACAAGTACGTGGGGTGCAACCTACACCAACCAATTGTGCTCGGGGGAAATTGTGGGCCGACAAAGTCGAACCCGCAACCTCCAAATTGCAACATCGGAGCTCTGCCCACTGACTACCACGCACTTGGTTTCATCGATTTCCCCGCCTTTGAGAGGGATTTCTTGGAAACATTTGATTACATTGATGATTCATCCCAACTCAGATTTCTGAAAGATCAAAGTTCGAGAGAAGAAGCCTACAGAAACAGTGTTGCAATATCCAAACCATTTTCTCCAACATTTTGCCAGATCTAGGAGAGGCAAAGGGGCCAGTTGAGATTTTTTTATTGACGGACTTTGAAATTGCATTCTGCAAGCGAAATGCCACAAGGAAGCTTTGTTAGCCACCCACTCCCTGGCCCAGATCATAAAAAAGGCAGCAATGATCAAAAGGAGCAACGTTTACAGTTTCTTAGAATATGATGATGAACGAGTGGCTGAGGATCCTATTGAGGCCGCCATGGGGCGCAGACGTGGATGGATGCGTAGAATCGGTTCAAGGAAATCATTCATAAACGGACGAATCATCCACCACGCAAATGCGGGCCGTTCACAACCAGTTGTTCCGCCTATTCTACGCACCTCTCTGGCAATACCCCCTTTGCTCTCGTCATCTACTCCGACCATTGCCACACCACCACTTGTTGCCTCTATGAAGGGCAACCGAGTGAAGTTCAGACGTTGGCAAATGCAACCCAAACCTTCATTCTAATGATGCATGAAAACCTCAAGTTACAATGGCAGTATAGCACTCAAGTGGAGGTGCTGCTGGACAGCTGGTGCCCTGTGCAGGCACAACCATCCCTAAGCTACCAGTTCTTTGAGCTCAAGCAACTGCTGCCACTGCAAATAGTCTTTGCTTTATTTACTGATAGACCAGGCACATTGTCTAAGAACGTCCTCAGTGATCTGCGCAGCATAGCTCCACAAGTTACGACCCTCATCACTAGAGGCCCTGACAGGTGGGAGGTATGCTAGAAGAGCAAGCAGCAAAAGCTAATACCTCTGCCTATGTGTCCCCATGACCCGGGACGGGGCCAGTCATGACTGGTCATGATGACCAACGCAAAAACGGAAGGGTATTGGGGAGAAAAGAAAAAAGAAAAAAAAAGGAAGGAAAGGGTATTGGGAAATCGGGGTCGGGATTCAGCTGCGGAACCACACCGCGACCCCATTGCGGTAAAAAAAAAGAAAAGGTTCATTTTGAGGGGGGAATTGGTGGTTCCAAAAAAACAGAAAATATGAATTGATTGATTGATTTTCAGTGTCCTGGTTTTTCCAAAGACAGGCTCAGTCAATCCCCTAGAATCCAGGGTAACCAACGCTGGCAGGATCTCTCCTTTTAATCTTTTCTGATGATTTCTCCCTGTATATGGGACGCTGGACCCGTTTTCCAGCAGGTGATGCTCCCCACCAATAGATGGAGCCTCTCCACGGGTGGTAGTGGTGTCTGCTCTTATCAGCACCACTATCACCGGTAGGGGTGTTTAAAAAAAARAAAAAAAAAARAAAAAAAAACAATTGATAAATGATGCAAAAAAAAAAAAAAGACGGCACATCCAAGTGCGCGCGTGTGTGCCCATGTGTCTTTGTGTGTGTGTGGGTGTGTGCGAGTGCACAATTTTTTTGTGTGTGTGTGTGTGTGCCTGTGCATGTGCATGTGAATGTGCATGTAGGTGTGTGCATGTAGGTGTGTGCATGTGTGAGTGTGTTTGTGTTTGGATGTGTGCAAAGCACATTTACGTTCATTCCGAGCATGGTACAGAACAATGCACCAGACCATCACAATACCTCAAGAAGACAGTACAGATCTGAGTGAGTCAAGTCATTGGATAATCCTCAATCCCAGGCAGCCCTCAAGATCTCTTAAGAGACCTGTCAGAACCACATAGATAGAGAAGGGTCTGCGTGCACTGCAAAAGAGGGTGTCATTTTGTGAGAGAATGTTGTCCATTGAAGGGGAACACCAGTCGGGCTTAGAGAGTTGCCAATCCTCTCAACATTGGGGGAGGAACAACAAACTGGACTAGTTTCCGAATCTCTTTCAGAACCTGTATCTGAATCTGGTTGAAGCAGTTGCTGCAGCTGTTTCCGAACCTGCAGCCCAAGTACAGGGTGACACCAGTGCTGCACCACAACAACTTTCCCCTCGCAGTGACCCGAAAGAGATCGATTTTCATGTCCACGAGGAAATATGGCACAAAAGCAAGAAGAATAATGTGGATGAGGCCCATCATGAGGGTGTAAATTTCATTAATTCCTAGCTCTACATCAATCGCACATACATCAGTGTGTTGGTTGAAACTTGATAGCAGGGCTACTAGGTTTTTTGAACTTTTTCTCTCCATATGGCATTCGTGAGGTTCATTTTGGCGCATTCATGAGGGTTTCTCATAGGGGTACAGCAGTGTGAAGGTAGAGGATTTGCAGCACCCCTATTAGAAACCAAGTGGTTGTCACATGCTGTCAAACTTAAACCACCAGTACTTGACCCATACATCGGCTGCGGAAGAAAATACAGTAGAAGCGCTTCTACTCGGATCGACCGATGCGCCAATGTATGGGCCGTTCGGTCATCATTGTCGCGGCTTATTAACCGCCGTGACTTTAGGAAGTACTGATGGTTGAACAGTTCCAAATACCGTCTTCCCACGGACATAATGCATATGCGTTGTATTAGAGTTAAAAAAAATAAATAAAAAAAATGATGATTCAAATAGAACGCATATATGTTTATTCAAATATTAGGGCTGTTCGAAGAGAAAGCAAACTATGCATTGCATTCGTTTACAACGCATATGTGTTATGTTTGGGGGAAGAGGGTAGCTTGAAGTCTCGCCTTAAACCACCAGTACACGGCCCCAGTCTTGCAATAATTTTTTTATTTTTTTTTTTGTAAGTTGTACACATTCAAGGTAGGGCAGTTGGTGATTCAGCTCAAGAGCACAGGTACCAAACCGCCTCATCTCAGGGTTAACGGCCGAGAGTATCGCGCACCGGGAGACCTTTGCGGTACCAAGTCGCACAGGCATCACCCTTAGTCCCATCTCAGGTGCTGCGATGAGAAGAGCCTGTCATTGACATTTGGGCTTATTGCATTGCTATTATTTGGCTTGTAACTCTGTGCTTATTGTTTTCTGCTTGGTACACAACTATCTGGTCTCCAGTGTGACATTGCATTGGGCTTTCTGTCTATTGCTCTCGCTCATTTTCCTTGCACAAGCCAGCGCCCCGCTCACACACCAACGCCCCGCTCACAAGCCAGCCAGGATGTCATCACTTGAAGGTAGCGCTGCAATCATCCCAACCTTCCTTCCATCATCACGTTTGTGTTCCATTTACTGTCGGAATTTCTGATGTACCGTTTCAGCAAACTCTGCCTCCAATATAATGTCTCCAACATGGATATGGCTGCTGGACGAGTCTGATTGTTGTTGTTGTTGTTGTTGTTGTTGTTGTTGTTGTTGTTGTTGTTGTTGTCGTTGTCATTGTTGTCGTTGTCGTTCGTTGTTGTTGTTGTTGTTGTTGTTGTTGTTGTTGTTGTTGTTGTTGTTGTTGTTGTTGCTGTTGTTGTTGTTGTTGTTGTTGTTGTTGTTGTTGTTGTTGTTGTTGTTGTTGTCGTTGTCATTGTTGTCGTTGTCGTTGTCGTTGTTGTTGTTGTTGTTGTTGTTGTAACAATTGTTGTTGTTGTTGTTGTTGTTGTTGTTGTTGTTGTTGCTGCTGCTGCTGTTCCTCTTGTTGTTGTTGTTGCTGTTCCTCTTGTTGTTGTTGTCACTGTTGCTTCCTCCCCCCTGGCAGTGCTGCTCCTGCCAAGCCAGCGCCGCGCCCACATGCCAGCTCCCCGCACACAAGCCAGCGCCCCGCACACAGGCCAATGCCCCCGCCCACAAGCCAGCTCCCCACTCACAAGCCAGAAGCCCATTCACAAGCCAGAAGCCCATTCACAAGCCAGCACCCCGCCCACGTGCCAGCTCCCCGCTCACAAGCCAGCGCCCTGCTCACAAGTCAGAACCCCGCTCACAGGCCAAGGGCCCCCTTACAAGCCAATCCCCCGCTCACAAGCCAGCACCCCGCTCACAAGCCAGCGCCCCTTACACAATCCAGTGCATCGCTCACAAGCCAGCGCCCCACTCACCAGCCAGCACCCTCCTGGCAAGCCAGCGCTCCACTCACAAGCCAGCGCCCACTCACAAGCCAGCGTCCCCCTTGCAAGCCAGCGCTGCTCCTGCTAGCACTGCTCTTGCCAGCACCGCTTCTGCAAACTCTGCTTCCAATATCTTTTTTTTTTCTTTTCTTTTCTTTTCATAAATAAAAGCCCTTGTTTAAAGCCTCTATCCCGGTAGTGGTAAGAGAACCACCAAGATTGAGGCTTTGCCTACCGGGCTCCATCTATTGGTGGGGAGCCACACCTGCTGAAAACCGGGTCCAGTGTCCCTTAACACAGAATCCAGAGTCCGAATGCTGATGCACAATGTCTCCCTACCAGCATTGATTACCGTGGCCTCACGGGATTAACTGAGCAGGGACAGAGGTGGCCGGGACAGGGGCCAACGCCTTGGGCCCGGGGGTCACCGGCAGAGTTGGGCACCGGGCGCCCAGAGCCGCACCCACCTGCACCCACCCGACCCACAGGGTGATGGGTCGGATTTAGGTCTACATGAGCTGTCTTGGGTGGGTTATGGGCGGGCGTAGCCAACATGCCTTTCTGGGTGACGGGCGGGTGAAGATTTGACCTGGGTCACCGGTGAAGATTTGACCTGGGTCACCCGCTGGGTGGGTGGCAGGCGGGTGATGGCTTGGCCTGGGTCACCCGACCCATAGACCCAGGATGACCCGAAAATTATGCAACCTCCTCCCCCCCCCCTCCTTGTGTAGTACGTCGGGCTTGAGGTTGAGAGCCAAAGAAAAAAGTGTCTGATTCAGTTGACCAGGTCCTGATGAAGTAAACCCTGCGAAAGCAGTGCAGCTGCCCCTGGGCAAAAAAAAAAAATCTTGAAATATTTTCCTTTGAGAAGTTCGAGTCGCATTGTTGATGTTGCCGTTGTTTTAATAATAGGATTTTAGATGTCTTTGTTGCAATGCTCTGTTGCCAATGAAATCGTGATGGTGTAAGGGACTAGCATGGGCAGGCGCGGGCTGATGCGGGTGGGTGTGGGTGAAGAAAATTTAGGTATTGGACGCGGGCGGGTGATGATACTCTTACGGGTGCGGGCGGGTGTGGGTGAGGGCTTTTTTCGGGTCACGGGCGGATTGGGTGTGGGGCTGAAATTTCAAAAAATATTTTGGGTGGGTGGGGTTGTCTAAAAGTAGAAAATACAATTCTTGGGCCGGGTGGATGGGGGAAAACAAAATTTGGGCGGGTTGGGTCAAGGGTGAGGATTTTTTTTTTTTGCCCACCTCTGGTCACCGGGCCCCATGGCATTAGGGGCACCCCTCCCCCCACTTTATCTAGTAATGGATAATAACTGAGTGGACTCTGCTGATGCGTGAGTACTCTGTTGGGACCTTTGGAAGCCCTTTGGAGGCGCTGCATGCCGAATCCAACTGCACCCTTGGCGAAACTCCGACCTTCAGTTGCCTCCTTGTTCTGCCTGGCGGCAGATTCGACCAGTACGAAAAAAGAAAACCAACTGACTGTGCGTCCCCTTGGTCGACCACCCGTCTAGACCCCTTCTTGCAGGATTTCCACTGGTGACAGCAGGTGGGGAGGGAAGGGGTCACCGAAGTCCTGCGCCGGTCTGAGTGGGAACCCCGGATCAATAGCCTTCCACTCTCAAAACTGCAGCCTGTAGTCCCACTTTATATCCATGTGAGGATCTTCTTCCTCTGCCGGACGTTGTTCCATCTGTTCGTCTTCCGGCCATGTCACCTTGGCTATCCAGCCCCCCCTCTTCCCACCTAGCCATTCCTCGCAGAACCGGGAGATGATCCGGCCCGCGTCCCTCCCAAAGTCCACACTCTGCTTCCAATATCATGTCGTCAACGTGGCTATGGCCCGACTAGTCCGACTGCTGTCGTTGTTGTCTTTGTTACTTGTTGTTGTTGTTGTGGTTGTTGCACCGCCCCCTACCAGTGATGATCGTGCCAGCGCCTCCCCTTCCAGCGCTGCACAAGCCGGTCCTGCTCTTGCCAGTGCCTCCCCTTCCAGCGCCCTGCTCACAAACCAGCGCCCCTCTCACAAGCCAGCGTCCCGCTCACAAGGCAGCCCCGCGCACCCATGCTGAAGTGGCAGCCAGCGCCCTGCTTGCAAACCAGCGTTCGCAAGCCAGCGCCCCGCTCATAAGTCAGCGCCCCGCTCACAAGCCAGCGCCCTGCTCACAAGTCGTGTGCCGCTCAGAATCCAGCGTGCCACTCACAAGCCAGCACCCCGCTCACAAGCCCGCCCCCCTCTTCCAATCCAGCACCCCACTCACAAGCCAGCGCCCCATTCACAAGCCATCACTCCGCTCCATCCCTCGCTCCCTTCCTGTGCCGCTCTCTCCAGCGCTCGCCAGTCAGCGCCCCGCTATATGCCCCGCTTCCCATCCACCAATCATTATCCCTTGCTTCTTGATGACAGACAGTTGATAAAGATTTCGCTAAGGTTGCTCGCTCGGAGGCTAGTCCCCCCTTTTCTATTTTTTTTCCCTTTTTTTTAACCGGGCCCAGTGCCCAAGGCTGATATTACCAATAATAAGATTGAGGCCGGGGTCCTCACAGTCTGCCCGGAATGAACATACGGAAACCGCAAATGATGACCATGATGGTACTAATGACACTGATTAATGATGCTAATGAGAATGATGATTCAAAAATATGAAAAATTAAAGAAAAATATGCTATATCAGCTATTCTGGCCTCCTAATCCTAGAACAACTCCCAGCCCTCCCTATACCCGGACACTGTACCTCAAAGACAAAACCACCTAACTAATTGTCAACCATAGCTGATCTCTTCTCGCTTCATTGCAGCCCCCCTTATTACACTAAATCCAGCCAATCGTTAACCTGAACATCTGCAAGTGGATGAAGTTGTATTAACAAAAGGTCGACCAGAACAAATTAGTATTAAATGCCTTCTCTTCACGACCAGCCAGCAGGCTCAACACCACACCCACTACCCATCACAGCAACGTCCCTCCCTTGACCACGTGCCCACTCGCACATGTATATCCTCCCCTCTATGATCAATCCCCCCTCCAGAAGAATGCCGTGAGCACCTGACACGTGGCAAGTGATCGAGAGCTCCAATTCGACCGCCGGCCTCCCCTCCCGTAGCAGGGATTTAGGAGGCCGGTTGCAACGACGATGACGGTTAAGGTCGCAATGAACTGGAGTCGAGACTTAGAGAGAAAGAGGTGACGCCATGACGCTCCCACAAAGCGCACTGCCAGATGGTGGAAAACGATGGTGCCACCTCACCCCCCTAAAGCGCATGGCAAGATGGGGAGGACGTCGAAAAACTATCACCTGGTCGAAGGGCAGCTAAGCTGCACACCGAGCCCAGAAGAGTTCATTCTTCGTCGTGCTGGTGTTGTCGAAGATTGCCACGTGGCATCTCAAGCCGTGACCAGCGCTCCGGCAGCACTCACATGTCACGTGCTGTTGTAAGCAGTGCGGCACCAGCCACCCTGTGCACTATGTTGTTGCTCTTGTTATTGTTGTTATTGTCACTGTTGTTCTTGTTGTTGTTGTCCATGTTCTTCTTGTTGTTGTTGTCGTTGCGCATCTGCTGCCAGCAGTGCTCCAGCCAGCGGCGCCTCCCCTGCCAGCACTGCCCTCGTGGCAGCACCCTCTTTGTGATCATAATGGAAGTCCTGGCCGCCTTCCTTACCTGCCATGATTCGATCCCCGGACCTATTGTCGTTGTCCGTTTTTCTCTGTTTTATGTCCGAGTGGTGTTGCTGAAGTTCAAACCTGGACCCGGATGTTGAATTACCTGTGCCCTTACATGTTGACGTACCGTGCTTGTAGTGCATTGACTGTGCCTGTGGAGTCTTGAACCAGGGACCTGATTTTGTACACACATAAATTCAATGCTTAGTATCATATGTACAGTGAGTGTGTTCTCCAGTAAGTATCACTAAGAGCCCTGATTGAGTGATGAGTGTATACGGATTCAGTCAGCAACCCCTTGAATTACCTGGATAAGGAGGAATTGATCTAACAAAGCATACCTTGATTGATTGATTGATTGATTGATTGATTGATTGATTGATTGATCGATTTGATTGATTGATTTGATTGATTGATTGATTGATTGATTGGGTGGTTGGGTGGTTGGGTGGTTGGTTGATCAATTGATTGCTTGATTGCTTGCTAGCTGGCTTCATTGCTTGGATGAACGGACTGGTGCAACACTGTAATGTATAGGGCGCATAAAACGGCCCGATACATTTCCAATAAAATTCCCTGTCAGGCTCAGCCGCAGGATCACTAGCAACAGAAGAAGGAGATTAATGCAAGGCGGGAACCACTAGCAGGATTCGGATTGCTCACACGTTTTGAATGTATCGGACCTAGGACATGTCCAGATACACTTAGTATGCTGTATAGTCTTCCTCCCTCTCTCTCGAATGTGTTTGTTGTCATTGGCTCTGTGTCTGTGTTAGCGCGCCTGCCCACCCGCTGAAACTGCTCCATGCTCCAAAGACAGAAAAAAGACTCCCTGATTTCATTTTACTTTCTCTATTTCTAATTATTTCTTGAAGTGTCTTAATTCAGAAAACACATGTCCCCCGGATATAGCTAAGGCTAATCCAGGTGCTACGGTCTTCCCCTGAACATAACACACCCTAAAAATGAATGTATACAAGCTATATTTCCGGCCAGATACAGCCAAAATAAGGGTGCGTTGTGTTCGGGGGAAGACGGCAGTGGGACCGTGGCCCCGGGGTACCCGAGCGTGCAAAAAAAAAGAGAAAAAGAACATTTTTTTTTTTTTTTTTTGGATTTTCTGTGCTCTCCCAGAGGACCCCAAATCTGGGGTCTTTAAGTTTTTTTTGCGAGCTGGCTTTCAAGGGGGGGGAAGGGGGGTATAGATTGGTTTCAAAGGGGCTAAAGGGGGTTAAAGGGGGGTGCCTTAGTGTGATTCTGTTATTTTCGTTTTTAGCTCTGATTCCGTGAACAATTCTAATATGACCCTCAACCAAAAGTGGTTTGTATTGCAATTCTACACAACACATTTTTTTTCCCGGAATTTGTTGAAGGTTTTTTTTTTTTGCGTCGGGGCTGCCTGGAGCCCTGCCCAGGCGGGTACCCGGGCATAAGTTGGGTGCCCGGGTGCCCTGAAAAACTGCCTAGATTTAAATCAAACTAGCTAAGCGCCCGTGGTGCGGCCGGTGCGGGGGCTATGCCCGCAGAAATAACAAATGTTGTAGGTAACCTCACACAGACAACTCGCATAAACTGAGACAGACTTAAAAAACAAAAAAAGGAATCAAACGCTCTGGGTAGCACTGCGTACGAGTACGAACCCAAAATCGCGCGTACGCGTACGTCAAAAAAAAAAAAAAAAAAAAAAAAATCTGAAACAAACGTATGTTGTGCAGAATAATGATACAAACAAATTTTGCCTGGGAGTCATACCCGAGTTCCCAACCAAGCTCAATTAAAAATAAAAAAAAAACTTTAAAAAAACTTTAAAAGAATTTTTTTTTTTACTATATATATATATAGTTTTTCAATTATTATGATAATATTTAATATTACCTTTTTTTAAGTTTTTAATTTCTTAATCGAGTTTTGTTGGGAATTCGGGGATCACTCCCAGGCAAAAGTTGTTTATATGAGTGCCAGGACGAAGCGGACGGCGGTGTCGAAGCGCTCAATGTCCGTGACGCGCGTGTGTTGAGGTTTAGTTTTTTTTTCGCAGCACGAAGTTCATCACCATACCCCGGCGCGCTCAGCATGGGGGAGGTTTGTCGTGAAGCAGTCAGCCTGATTACGAGGTGGAGCAACAACGATGGAGCTCGTCCAGCGATTGGGTTGTTAAGGTGGGGTTGTAAGGGTTGGAGGAGACAACTACGTGGTGTAAGAAGTACGACGACGGATACCTGAACATAGCTGACTTATCCGAACTGTCTGAGCTGAAGAATGCGGAGGATGGCGTCCTTCTTATGGAACATGCAAGATGTAAGTGCTCAGTGAGTGTTTGTTTGTCACACGGCATGGATGTGTGGGCGACACAAGTGTGAATGGACAAGCAGATTAGTTTTTTTTTCCTTTTATGGTTATTGCCGTGGAGAGATCGCTTATCCTACCGTTGAAGGAAGGGCCTCAGGAAGGTCAGGGCCCTCAGGAAGGAAGAACCTCAGGAAGGCAGTTTATGGGTTTCCGCAGAAGGAAGGACCTCAGGAAGGTCAGGGCCGTTCAAATCTTTCTCGAATCTAGTGGCCCCTACGTTATTTGGAGAAGGTTCGAAGGTCAGCAGTTCAAGACCTCAGGACGAAGGTTGAGGGTAAGTCCCCTTCCGCCATCCCCACCTGACATCGGGCCATTTCTGGATTGGTTGCAAGAGCCTCACTACCGACTATATTTCGATATTAACACTAGGGAGATCACAGCAGTTTCCTCCTACGTCTGTAGCGGGGAAGCCTACGTAGGTCTGTAGAGCATCTGGCTTGTTCTGGCAAGTCCTTCGTTTTGTTTTCGAGTTCTAATGTCTTCTTCCTGGGGACAAGCATCTAGTACTATAACGCCAAGATCAGCAGTTTGTGGCTTTATGACCGGTGGTCACGGTAAGCCCCACTTTTTCATAACCTGGTTGGCTTCTGAGTCTCAATGACTGCGAGGATTAGCCTTCAGGAACCGTTTTTTTTTCCGGAAAGCCAGGAGACGGCGCCGGGATTCCAATGGAGTTAACGTGCGGTGCTTGAACTGTGGGTGTGAACTTGGCTGGGTCTGTGTGATAGGGCAGTGCCATCGGCCTGAAAACGGTAAGGATGGAGTATTGAGAGTTAAGATGTTGAGCTGAGGAAGACAGGATGGTACTCACAGAGCAGGGGGTGAAAATGACGATACTGATGATGATGGTGATAATAATGAAGGTGTGAATGATGACGAGGATGATAATGGTGATTTGAATCGTTGGAATCAGTTCACTGTGGACGGCAATGACGACGGTGATAATGAAACATTGGAATCGTCGGAATCACCTCAAAACGGTGATGGTGATGCTGATGCTGATGCTGATGCTGACGATGACGATGACGATGAGGATGAGGATGAGGATTATGGTAATATGAACCGTTGGAATCAGAAGACTGGGGATGTAGAGAGGGAACTTCAAGATGATAACGCAGGTCTGGGCGGTATATCCTATTGGAAGAGAAGTGAAGACAGGAGAGTGGTTTTCAAAGCTTCCAACGACACGAAAGGCAGTGAGCAGACGGAGAGTGAAGACAACAGAGTTGAAAAAACTTGTGACTGGCAAGGGAAGAATTTGATGTATTCAAGGGACGCTGGACCCGGTTTCCAGCAGGTGATGCTCCCCACCAATAGATGGAGCGGCCGACCAGGCAAAGCCTCAATCCCGGTGGTTCTCTTACCACCACTGGGATAGAGGCCTTGCACAAGGACCTTCTGAATCAGAAGAAAAAGAAAAAAAAAAGAGATCGGATTGGAGAATTCGGTGGCGTGAGAGAACGCTCTGAGTGTGTGTGTGTGTGTGTGTGTGTGTGTGTGTGTGTGTGTGTGTGTGTGTGTGTGTGTGTGTGTGTGTGTGTGTGTGTGTGTGTGTGTGT
>BFEA01000196.1:2112486-2124329 GCA_003427395.1 Chara braunii | reverse complement strand
TTCTAGGGCTTCCCTGAGTGTGGGGCTTTTATCCAACAGTTCGAAAAGTTCAACATATGTTCTGTCCCAGAATTCTTCAGTCCCCCTTAAATTCCCTTCCTTCGTACATCCTCTTCTTACCGTGAGGATGTATGTTCTGTCTTGAGAGTCCTCTCATGTGAGGAGTCGAGTGCGCTCAACCTTGCGAGTCGTCAGTGTTCACGTGGAGCATCTGGAAAGAGAGGGTGGTGCTATCTGAAGGGCCCTGGACGAAGCACTGGGTCACGGTCACCATGCCAACCCACCGGGAGTAGAGCACGCATGCTTTGCTGCTTTGTCCTTTGTATGCTCGCTGCGCTATAGATGGGTTCTGAGGGGCAAGCCAGCCCTACGGGAAAGACGAGTACCGGACGTCTATAAATAAGTACCGGTGGGGACCTTCCATTAGCTGTGACCGTCGTCATGTCTGCGACGTTAAATAATTCCTGAGGACTTCGGGGGGCGTCCATAAAAATGCCTCCTGATGAGCCAATCGGCCGATGTAAGGGTCGCTGCACGCGAGGATAAATCTTGTCCAGGGTTGGCCAGCTCAGCAGGACTTGGGGTACAGGGGTGGGCCGTGTGCACACCTTTAGACACGCACACTTTTCCGGATTGCTCTGGGACGTTGATGACAAGAGACATTCAGGAAGAACTGAGGGAGGCGTAGATTCCAGGAGATAAGTTTGGGAAAGATTCCACTCTGCAAACAGTCAATCAAATGATTCTGTTTTTATTTTGATTAGTTAAATGTACATCCATTAACATCTGACAGACATCATAGTTAGAACTGTTTTTTGTTCATTGTGCTTTCTGTTTGCGAATTAGTCAAAGTCAAGATAGTTTCGTTTGTAGGAATCTAAACTTACTTGTTGGACCCAAATGTGTAGTCTTTGACATAGCCGCCGATTATTTATTTTAAATCGGTTTGTACATCATGCTGCGGTAGGCATCGAGAGTGTCCTAGTGCAGACAGTGTACAATGTTGTAGCCTATGAGTGACAGGGAGGTCCCACAACCGGACGATAGGATCTTGCGATCGATAAGACGCCTGATAGCCCATTTGGCATTAGGATCAGAGGGTGACAGATACATGTTCCACCAGCAGAGAGAGAGGCAGCAGCAGCAGCGAAGGGCTAGGGCTGCAGAGGCAAGCAGGGCATTCGTGAGCGAGGTCGCTACAACAGCCATGGCAACTGCTGCGCTGCAGAGCTCTCAGGCTAGTAGTTCAGGGACTGTAAGGTCAACGGTCGCACAGACCATGAGTCAGCCCACTGGCATAATGGCAAGCCAACCAATAGTGTTGACCCCCGAGGAGGTCGCCATACAGCAAGCAGATATTCACTAGGCAACACTACAACATGAGCTAGGAGAGATCAAGGCAGAGAAAGAGAAAATGATTAGAAGAAGTGTCAGGATGCAGCGGAGACAAGCGAACATTAGCGAGTTAGAGGAGATGGATCTGACGCACGTGGATAATGATGTGAGGACCCTACGGACCGTCCTGCTAGATGTAGTAGAAATGCAGAACATCCAGCAGAGTCTTTCCTTATTGGTCGGGCGGGCGCAGGCAGGTCCATCGCTGTCCGGGCCAGGTGCCTGGCCCGTTGTACTGGTAACTGGAGTCTCCCCATATGTCTCTCCAGTATCGGTCCAAGCCGTTTCCCTGAGTATGCCTTTGATAGGTGGGTTCTCAGCAGGTCCTAGTGTCCAGGTTCCTGTACAGTCAGTGTATTCCCAACCTCCGTTGCAGGTTGCCGTAACCGGGAAGCCTGCACAGCCGCAGGGTACACAGCCCCAGTCTAGTGCAGCAACCTGGTCCCCAAGGTCCACAGCCTGGAGTGGGACAGGTACCGGAACAAAGTCAGTGGGTTCCAAAGACGGCCATCGCCTCCCCCAAACCCTTTACAGGGGACAAAAGGGGCGAAGACCTCGACACATGGTTGAGGTCAGTGTCAGTCTATGTCAAATGTAAATTGACATTGCTGCACGAGGAAGTGTTTGTGGCTGCCTCCTATTTAGAGGGGAGTGTAGCAAGATGGTGGAGTGGTTTAGTGCAGCTACAGGGATACGGTCATGACTTCCGCGCTTGGGCAGTTAACTAGAAATTGGAAGACTTCCTTAAGCTGGTGGAAGATAGGTGGCATGATTCTCAGGAGGCTCAAAAGGTCACTGACGCGATCCTGACTTTGAACAACATGCAGTTCAAGTCAGTAAGGGAAGCCACAGACGCAGTAGAGCGTCTGATCGGTGTTCTTGGAGTACGCTACGACCCCCAGGTCTTACTCACCTCATACCTGAGATGTTTTCCTTTGCCTTTCAGGAATCAGTTGGCAGGTGAGGCCAACATCAATATGCACAACTTTCCCTCGTTCAGCAAGCAGGCCCTAGACCTAGTGGCAAAGATAAGGCATGGACATACACCCACGACGGACGGTAGGAAAAAGGCACTGCCTCCCAACTGGAAGGCGAAAGGACGCATAATGTTCGTCGACAACGATGGTTCTACCATCGAGTTAGAAGACGACTTCCAGGCGGGAGTGGGTTCAGAGGCGGGCAGCGTAGAAGTTTCAGGGGGTGGAATAGTCGCTGCCTCTGTCTAGAATGTAAGGCGACCGGTAAACGCCTTGGAGGTTCCCAGCCTAGGAGTCAAGTCGACCCTAACGCTCCTCCATAGGAGAAAGCGGGTCTCACAGAGGATGTGTGGAGAGACCAGTATACCAGGCAGGCTTGTATTCGTTGTGGTCAATATGGCCACAACCAATTCAAGTGCCGCAACAAGAAGGTGACCAAGAAGAGCCCACCTATGATGGGACAGGTGTTGGGATCCTCCACTCTCATAGGTAGCAATGTGGCTAGCAGTTCTGGCACTGCTCCGGGAAACACATCAGGTCAGTAGGAATAGTAGTTGTTCCTGCTAGGGTCGAGGTGGTGGACACACCCTCACCATCTCGAGAGATGGCCCAAGCTACTGACTCTCGGGCCATCGTCGTCCCGCAAACACATTCGGACCTAGCGACCCTCTATTCGTTGAATGTGTTTGAATCCTTAGAGGAGTTAGAGGAGGAGTGGCCTAGATCGGACCCGCTAGCTTCTTGGACGGTCATGGCCAAAGCCCCAAAGGGTGAGTTGTTCGTCGGCGAGGTAGTCATCGGCGGTCGTAAGGTCGGGGCCTATTATGACACTTGCTCGACGCAGAACTTCATTAGTCGCGCGTGCATTGAGAGGCTGCGCTTATAGGGGCAAGTGCAACGCTTGAGTCGACCTATTGAGTCGACCTGTGCCAACAAACAGCGCATGGTAGTCAACGACTACCTCAAAGACATTGAGTGTCTTTTCCCGTACGCGGGAGGGGAACTGAGACATTGAGTCTCGTTCCTAGTCAGCGATGATCTCCCTATGGACATCTTGTAAGGTATGTTCTACCTCTCGGTTGCACAGCCCCAGTTTGATTGGGACCGAAAATAGTCAAACATATGCCCCAGTTTGACTGGAACCGAAAAATATTCAAACATATGTTGCCCAACGGGGGAACTGCCAGATTGCTTAAATATAAAGTTAGTAGTCTGATCGAGTCCTACGGGTGCATGTGTGCGACTGCGTTTTATAATTATTATAAGCAAAATCCGAGGAGGGTATGTACCTAGTTTACGTCTCTGCAGAGGGTGAGCCGATGAAAACGCCTCGAGAGATAGAGGGAGTGGTCGCTAGGTACCTTGATCTATTCGAAGAGCCAAAAGGGGTTGTTGAGAGGGAGGTCGTCCACGCGATAGAGATTATCCCAAGGTCTAGCATTCCGAAGGGTAGGATCTATCGGCCCGGGATATCTCGAGGTGAGCTCGATAAGTTCCGTCGGCAACTCAAGGATCTCATAGAGAAGGGTTGGATCCGGCCTAGTGTTTCCCCTTACGGATCTCCTGTTCTATTTGTACAAAAGAAGAGAGGAACCTTGAGGATGTGCATTGACTATAGGGGCCTCAATGCCATCACAGTGAAGAACGTCGAGCCCCTATCGCGCATCGATGACTTGCTGGACCGAGTGCAAGGGTGTCGGTACTTCAGTAAGATAGATATGAAGTCCAGGTACCATCAGATTGCCATCCGGCCCGAGGATCAACACAAAACCGCATTTCAGACCAAGTACGGTCTGTACGAGTTTGTGGTGATGCCTTTCGGCCTTTGCAATGCTCCTGGCACCTTTCAGCATGCGATGAACCGGATATTCCATGACTACTTGGACAAGTTTGTCATCGTGTACCTAGATGACATACTTATCTTTAGTAGGACTGTCAAGGAGCATGTAACACACTTAGATAAAGTCCTTAGTCTCCTCAGACAGCACCAGTTCAAGATCAACTGGGAGAAGTGTGAGTTTGGCCGCACCCGGATCTTGTACCTGGGTCATGAGATTTCCGCGGAGGGTTTGAAGCCCGATGACGCGACGGTGGCCAGCATTCGTGACAGGCCGCGTCCTCAGTCTGTGACTGAGATGAGGTCCTTCTTAGGGATGACAGGCTACTACCGCAACTTTATTAAGAATTATAGTATAGCGGTCGCCCCTTTGACGGATCTAACATGCCTTGACACCCCATGGGAGTGGACAGACAGGTGTGAGGTTGCTTTCATTCATCTGAAGCATGCGTTGACACACCATGAGGTCTTGAAACGTCCTAATCCAGACAAACCTTTCGTTGTGACTACGGATGTCAGCCAATATGGCATTGGTGTCGTACTTGCGCAGCAGAACGAGAAGAAGTTGAGGCCAGTAGAGTACATGTCTAAAAAGATGCCCTCTCAAAAGTTGGTCAAGTTCACCTATGAGAAGGAGCTATATGCGATTTAGAAAGCGCTAACCCATTTGAGGGACTACCTCCTAGGTCGCTTCTTCTACGTCAGGACTGATCATCGGACCTTGAGATGGATGAAAACTCAACTGGTACTCTCTTACGTTCTGAAGCGTTGGATCGAAGTCATTGAGCAGTATGACTTCGAACCCCAGTACATCAAGGGGGAGTATAACTAGGTTGTTGATGCGCTGTCACGTAGACCAAATTTTCTCGGTGCGCTGGTCACTGAATTTGGGTTTGCGGACGATGTTACTCAGTCTTTGGTGGAAGCCTATCGCGAGGACCTATTCATGTCAAAGATCATACACAGACTCGAGGCGAAGGATAAAGCTACGTCTGAAGAGTTTGAGTTGATCAATCATCTGTTGTTCCTTGAGAAGGTCGGGAATAAATGTCTTTGTGTGCCCAATCGGGAGTCTTTGCATAGTTTATTTTTAGGCAAGTGTCATGATGCCACCAAACATTTTGGGTATAGAAAGACTGCAACAAATCTGTTGCAGCAGTTCTGGTGGCCCACAATGATGAGAGATGCAAAGTTGTACGTGGAGACTTGTCAGGTGTGTAATAGAGACAAGCCACGTACACAGGCCCCTCTTGGACTTCTCAAGCCCCTTCAAATTCCGGAAAGGCCCGGTGAGAGCCTCTGTCTATGGATTTCATGGACACACTGGTCACCAGCAAGAGTGGAATGAGCTATATCTATCTCATTGTGAATAGGTTTAGTAAGTATGCTAGATTAGTTGCAATGTCTGCTACAGCTAGAACCGAGAATGTGATCAAACTGTTCAAAGAGAACTGGGTTAGAGACTTTGGACTTCCAAAGTCTATTGTGAGTGACAGGGATGTCAGATTCACCATTGATTTGTGGAAGGCTGCAGCTGCAGAACAGGGAAAACAATTGCAGATGACTTATGGGAACCACCCAGAGGCAAATGGCCAAGCAGAGCAGCTGAACCATGTTGTACAACACCTGTTGCGGCACTACATTAAGCCCAATCAGGCGGACTGGAATGAGAAACTTGCTCTTATCGCCAGCCTGTACAACAATGCTGTGCACAACGCCACTAGGGTAAGTCCTAACAGTCTGCTACTGACTTTCAAGCCTAGAGTGCCCCTAGACTTTCTACTACCTGACAACCAGCCAACTGTTGCACCGGGCACACTTGAATTTGCCTATCGCTATGAACCATTGATGCAGCAGGCAGTAGAACAGATGCATAAGGCACAGGCGGCAATGATAGAGTCTGAGAACAAACAACGTCGCCCTTCTATATTTCAAGTAGGGGACATAGTCCGGGTAAAGTCCTCAGAACTGAAACAGGAGCGGGGGATCTCCCGCAAGCTCATGCCATAGTACTTTGGACCATGGGAGGTTCCGAATGTATTGGGGAAGGTTCGAATGGGCCATCCTATGTAATCCAGATCTTTGGTCATCTTCGCACTTACCTTGTCTTTGACGCCTCCAACTTGCACCTTCCAAGGAAACTGATCAGTTTCTCACACGTCGCTCAATGCTGCCCCCAACCATGGACGGAGAAGTCGACATCGACGACATCGTGGACCACAGGGAAATGTCGGTTCCAAGACCGACAGGCAGGGGACGTCCTGCGAAGCCGAAGCTGCAGTACCGAGTTTGGTTCAAACATCACACTGATCCAAAGGAGGATAGTTGGTTCACACGGGAGAAACTGATACGGACCGCACCGCAGGTTGTCGCCCACTATGAGAAGTTGCTGCAGAAAGGAAAGCGCCAGATTGAATGAACTTCTCAGAGGACTAGCGGAGTATGGAGGAGGGAATGCGAGGCTCAAGGCCTCGATCTACCCTACTAGGCCCTATTTTTTGTACATTCAGCCGCCCTAAGTGAAGGCAGGCTCGACCCAAGGCCTACAGGCCTATTTTTGGGGTCATCACGCAACTAGGTAAATTTAGGCAGTTGCGCAGCGCCAGTTGGTTGACAGCGCCCAGGCCCAGACTGACACTTTCGAATGTAACTAAAGGCAGGCCCTGGGCCAGAGTCGCAATATGGACCGAACACAGGCCGCGGGCAGTTGGATACGGGCAACCACCACAGGCCCAGGGCCTGTTTCGTTTGGACTGGGGCTCAACCTCTCTGGGCCTAACGGAAGCTCTTGGGAAGGGGCCCAGCACAACCAGGATGCAAGCAAGCAGGCAGGCTACTTCCATTTAGGAAAGTGTATGCCCATGCATTCGGCATTCGGGCACTGGCTGTATGTTGTGCAAGCGTTGTTGCGCTAACGCTGGCCAGCGCTCACGCGCTCATGGGCGAGCTGGAAGGAGCAGGCAACCATAGCCGAGCGGCGCTGGTGTATGCTGGATGGAGCACATGGTGGTCCTTGGGTGTACATGGCATCTGTGAATGGGGGATCGAGGTTGTGAGTGATACGAAAGACATACCTGGTGCTTAAGGCGAACGGCATTGGCCGAGATCTGCTCGTACTTCGGGAAGTTGTTGACGTCACCAGCGGCATTGTAGATAGGCTAGATAGGATCTGCCATTTGTAGTCTGGGCGCAGAGGGTCAGATAGGATGTCGACATTGGTTCTTTGTTGATGATGATGAGACTATTCGAACATTGTCACTTATGAGCTTTTGTTGTACTCTTATCATCTTATGTGGTGGGACTCGTGATGCAATTTTGCTTTTGGTTTGAGGTCACGATTATATGGTCTCATGTGTATAATGTTGCTTGGTTTCTGAAGTTCGCTATCCCTCATTTTCCTTGCACCTAGGTTTTTTTTTTTTTTGTCTTTGGTTTTTAACTCGAGTGTGGTACAGAGTTTTGAGATGAGGCTCAGGCAAAAGTTGTTTGAAGTATCACTATGCATAACATAATTTTTTTTCAGATTTTTTCGATGATACGTGTCGCGTACAAGAATATGTGTATGTGTGTACGTGCAACCCTCGTACACGTACGTTGTGCTACCCAGCAAACGGTAATAAAGAATAGCTTAAAACCGACTCTGAAGTCTGAGCTTAATTGACGAATTAAGAAAATGGCAGATTGAAAATTCAAAAAAAAAAAAAAAAGGAGCAAAGAAATAAGAAAAAGCAACACTAGCATACAAAGAAAAAAAGTCTAGTATGAAGATTTTTCATTTCATCAAAGTCAGCAAGTGGGTGCAGTATGATGAAGGCACAATGAAGGCGCCAACATTCCGCATGGAAATGGTGTGGGTCGATCGGGCATACGGTGGTGCAGCGCAACCGGGTGCGTTGTGTTGCCCTTACCAGAATTTGGTCTGTGGGAGTGGCTGGAAAGTAGCAAGCCCACCCTGGCTTCAGGACGCGACAGGGCTTGCATAAGGAGGGTTCAACATCGCTCGTGTGAGGTGCAACGGCGCGGCAGTGTTAGTACAAGGAAGATCCATAACGATTGACGAGAGAGCAGTAAGAAGGGGCTATGGTGGGGGGCTGGTACGATGGGTATGGGGACGATGAGGAGGGTTCAACATAGCGTGTGAGGTGCAGTGGCGCGACAGGGTTAGTACAAGGAAGAGCGGCAATGATTATCGAGGGAGCAGCAAGAAGGGGCTATGGTGGGGGGCTGGTATGATGGGTATGGGGACGAAGAGGGGTGGTCGTGGACAGGAGAGTGATGCAGCATGAGAAGGCAATTTCTATCGTCGGACGAGTAGGAGGCGGAGGCGAAGTGTGAGGGTGGGGGAGGGGCAGTTGACAAAAGGGACTGGCAGAGGGAGGGAGTCGCGTGCTGTATGGAGGAAGGAGAAGGAGTGACCAATGTAGAAACATCTTGAGTATAGGAAGAGCATCTGAAAGGTTTGGGGTTAGGTCTGTTATCGAGGGGTGGATAACAACGGAAACGATTTTACCCCTTCACTTCTTCGAACTACCTGCGAGGGGCGGCTGGCAGGCTCAACTCTTGTGCTCGTGACGTGGCACGGACTGCTGCGATGGTGATCCTGGCTACGGTCCGATTATCTTCATGGCCCGACCTTTCGGCGGTGTAGCCGACTAATGGGCGGCCGGGTGTTTAACGGCCGATGAAGGCGAGGAGGTGAGGTTTAGAGGGGGGAGGGGTGTGTCGATGGTTGGAAGGTGTTTTTCCTCTTACCTGTCCTGAAGTCTCGATTGTATGTTGGGCTATACTCAATTTTATGATGAATCTTATTATATCCAGGGATGAAAGTTTCTGATTTGGATTCCTTTCAAGTTCGTAATGATCAAAGTAGTTTTGTTCCATCTACCACAAATTGTTCACTTCTGATTGTTCTCTCGTAAGTTTCTAGATTCCTTCTTCATCATCATAATTGCCTTGCAATAATCTTGATTTGGTTTCAAAATTCGGATGAACTGAGAGTGTTGATTTCTTAGCATACTTCTTAAACCATGATCACGTACGTTTTTTAGATTACTTCTTAGCACTTTTCTTCCGTTATGCGCTACACGGTTTTGCTAAACGACTCTCCAACGGTGGTTTAAGGATCTGTTTCAAAAATCCTTTTGGGATATCTAAACCTAAAATACGCATGTGTTTTTCCCTTGATTCCACATGACTAGTTTGTAGTTTCGTAATTGATTTTCCTATTTTGAAACTGCAGCATTATATTCTGAATTTTTGATTTATTTGTCGATTGGATAATTCTTTCTACCTTTTTTTTTTTTTTTTTTTTTTTTTTCGAACAAATGCTCCAGCCTATTCGTGGGGAGAAACACGTGCTGGGAACCGGGCTCAGCGTCCCATAACAAATTGTACAGATCATTGAGAACATTTGAGGTTTTCTTAGGTCTTTTGAGGTCATTTGAGATACCGGGGCTATTACCCGGCTTCAGCTGAGAACAAACTGTGAAACAGAGGTCCTACGAATGCTCACTACTCTCAGGTTCCCTGACAAACCCTTCTAAGACTTCCGAACATCGTCTTACTCCCTGCTGAGTTCTTCCAAGCCTCACGCCCCCACCCTGCTGGGTTACAGAGCAACACAACTCGGCCCAGCTCCGACCAGCGTCATCCCAGCAGCAACCCTTGGTCGTCCCTTGGGATGCCCACCCCAAAGCATCCCCAGATCTCTCTACCAGGCCTCACACTCCTGCATCAGCAGGTTACAGGGCAACACCCCAGCACCGGCCAGTGTCGTTCTGGCATCGAACGGCCACAGATCACTTTTTTTCCATTCAGACTCTGCCAAGTCAAAAGAATATGTGTGTCAATAAGCCTCCCCATCACGAATCCGATAGGTTCGATCCCCCTACGACCACCACCAGCATGGTTAATTTTAGCACGAACCGAAGCTCTTCCAAGCCTCATGCTCCCATCAGGTTAGGTTACATAGTTGCACCACCTTGCTTCAGCATCGGGCAGCGTTGCTCCAGTTACGACCCCCGATGACCACTGGGACTGCCCCCGCAAACAGCCCCCAAGAGCTCTTTACCAGGCCTCACACCCCGACTAAGCTAGGTCACAGAGTTGCGCCACCTGGCTCCAGCTCCGACCAGCGTTGCTCCAGCATCGGTCTTCGAGGGCCACCGACTTCGAGAGAGATCGCCCCTCCCTCCCCCTACCCCTTCCCCCTCCGAGTCAGCCCTATACTGCCTCCCCCGAGGAGAGTCGTTGAGTCACTCACTCTCCCTCGGCCCCAATATAGGACCAATCCTCTCCCCCCCTTTCCCCAGGAGCACGCAGTTCCCACCTAAAGCATGCCCCCCCGCCTCTGCCCATTTCCGCCTCCGCAGGGACTGATGGACCCACCCATAGTCCCTGCCTCAGAATAAGGCAACCCCCTACTCCGCCCGTACCCTCTTTGAGACATTCACCCCCCACCTTGCGATGCCCCTGCAGGATAGAGCTCCCCCCACCCCCTTCCCACCGTTCAGCCCTCCGAGAACAATCCAATCCAGCCGTCTACAGTTATTGATGACACACTTACCAAAACATCATTCGCTTGGATTTTGTTGGATTTTGTTGGTGACAATGGACAGCACCCTGAAGACGATAATAATGAGAATGATGGTGACAACCAACTCACCTGCTGATGCAGAGCAACATCTAATTGAAAATAAGTTGATGATGATGATGATGATGATGAGGATGAGGATGATGATGAAGATGAGGATGAAAACGGAAAGATGATGCTGATCATACCAAAGAGCAGCACCAACAGCCTGTATGATTACAGACTGATGATGATGATAGTAATGATGATAGCGATGATGGTGATGATGTTGATAATGATGATGATGATGATGATGAAGATAACGATGGTGATGTCAGTAATGATGATGATGATGATGATGATGATGATGATGATGATGATGATGATGATGATGATGATGATGATGATGATGATGATGATGATGATGATGATGATNTGATGATGATGATGATGATGATGATGATGATGATGATGATGATGATGATGATGATGATGATGATGATGATGATGATGATGATGATGATGATGATGGTAAGGATGGTGACGCATAGCACCCTATGATGACTACAAGATGATGATGGTGTGATGACGAGCTCCTTGGATAATAACCTAAAGATGATGATGATGATGATGATGATGATGATGATGATGATGATGATGCGCAAAGCCCTATGATGACGTCAAGTTTTGTCACCTGTGCCGTATGATGGAGAGAAATTTGACAATGGTGATACAACGGTGAGTGACGAGCAGCTCCCCTGATGCACGACTCCTTGATAGTAGTAATGATATTAGCGCCGAACAGGAGTAAAGACATACTCCTTAATGATGATGACGAGCAGTATTTTGATTCTGATGATGGTGATGAAGAGCAGCGACCTGATGATGATGACAAACCATTACCGTGATGATGATGTCAAATCACGCCCTGTTGCTGGTGATGGTGACGAGCAGCACCCTAAAACAGTCATTTCGTCAAAACGGACATATTATATTTTTTGAACGAAATCAAAACTGACTTTTTTTGCCAAAATCCGGTCGGAATTTTTTGCTCCTGGGGGTC
>BFEA01000196.1:2092877-2108129 GCA_003427395.1 Chara braunii | reverse complement strand
CCACCAGGGGACCCCCCAAAAAACATTTGAGGCCATTCGGAGCAAAAAAAAAAAAAATTCATGTCGGGGGTGGGAAAGGGGGTGGAAACTTGCAAAGTGTTGTTGAAGGTCCCTTGTTGCAGCTGTTGCATGAGACTACACGCAAGCACACACACACTTTCTGTGCACACTATCTAGTATCTACACACACACACACACGCACACACACACACACATACACACACACACACACTATCTACACACACCACACACACTATGCAAAGTGTACACACACACAGTCTAGTTTCCACACACGTGTGCACACACACACAGTCTGACACAGACACACACATAGATGCACACACGCAATCTGTTCACACACCAACACACACACATACACACACACACACACACACACACACAATGCACAGTGTACACACACACAGTCTAGTTTCCACACACATGTTCGGTAAACCGTAGGCAGAGAGGGAGAAGAGGACAACAAACGAGGGGTTGTGACAAACTGTTTCGTAGGAGTTTCACCGACTCATTATATATATATATATATATATATATATATATATATATATTCTTTAAATCCAATTTAGTTTTTGATTTTTTTCAAATCCTAAACAAAGTCGGATTCCAAAAAAAACAATATGGGGTTGTAGGGCTTAAAATTCCCTACAACCCCATATTTGTTTTTATTTTTTACCTATTATTTAATTCAGGAAAATTCTGGTAAAATCGGGTCCGCGGCGCAGACCAGGACGGCCGTGGATGCGGCCACATATGCGGCCGCCATCCAAGATCAGCCTCGCGGACGCGTCCGCGGGGGTTTCATAGTTACAGAGTGCAATGAACTCGTTGTGCAAAAGTGATTGCAACATAGAAGAAGTCTTCATATCTGAAACATTCAACGGGTTTAAAGGAAGAGAGAATGATTCCCACCGCATATTAGTGAGTTTGTTTCTTAGTAAGTCAAGGAACTTTTTCTATATCCATTCATCTTTTACGAATGTTACAATTTTGACAAACATTTCAAAAAACACCTCAGTCAAGACGTTGTCGAGCGCATCGGTCCCGCATGGGCGAGACCCTCCCGGTCGCATCACGCAGGAGTTGGTCATTTCGCGGTATAAATGGAGCTTTCGTAGTTGCTCCGGTCGAGTGCGCGAGCTATACCTCTCGCGAGCCCCTACGACAGGATAGGGCCTACGAGAGGTACATCTTACCTCTACCTAAGGGAGTTGTCACCTCCCTTCGGTGGGCGTATCCCTGCTGAGCTACCAGTCTACAATACGTAAGCTAATCAGTTGCAATTGCAGAGGTGGGTCAACCCAGGGCGTTTCTCGTATGCTGTAGCATAGAGGGTACGCGCGGTCTCATGCCTGTATCGGACCCGCATGCGAACCAACGCATTGGAGCGGCTGAAGTCCCAAGCGCGTACCCTCATCTCTCGAGGCCTTGGACGCAAGCTCCATCATCCAGGGCTTGGAGAGAGATCAAGGGGTTTGACTTTGACGGCTACCACAGACTCCAACGTCCAACTATAAAAACTCTTAAAAAGCAAAAAGATTGAAAAGAGGGTCTCTCTTTTTTTTCAAGGCTTACTATGGTTGACCCTTACGCACGGTCATAGTAGACCAAGCGGACGCTCAAGGCACATGTATGTACATATATAAAAGGGGTATATAATGTGAGACGATCACTTCTCATGGTCACAATGAGACTCCCTTCAACCATATATATGTGATTGCAGACAGTCTAATCTAGAGTCTGGACCGTAAACATACCTACAATCACATCAACGATTCAACCAAAGTTTACGCACTACACGGGGTCAACTTCAATCTTTTCTCTGCGCTCACACCCCTTGCTTTAGTCATACAAGCCTCACCCTTTGTGTAATTCCTCAGAATCAAATACTTAGTATCTGTGTTAAATGGTCATTCAATAAAGTCTGGGTGAAAAACCCAACAAAACAAAACAAACCACAGGGCTAAAGTTTTTAGGTTGAGTGACAAGAGTGAATTGAAGTTGAATCGTAAACCGATGAATCGGCAACCAACCTTTTTATCAGTGATAACAGAAGATAATCCTCGTGGGATCAAGCTGAATCTAGTCTCAATCCTGAATCAAAATTATTAAAAGGGCATGTAACACAAGACAGGTCAATTCCTAGACTAAG
Source organism: Chara braunii (assembly GCA_003427395.1). Taxonomy (NCBI): domain Eukaryota; kingdom Viridiplantae; phylum Streptophyta; class Charophyceae; order Charales; family Characeae; genus Chara; species Chara braunii. The sequence continues at coordinate 2,105,959 of BFEA01000196.1, read as the reverse complement.
CTTATAAGTGTATGGAGAATAAATCCTCATGTGACGCTCTCACTCAAAATCTTCCCATGACTAAATTAAAGTCTACCTATAAATTAGTGCTCAAAGAAAGGTAAACCTTTGGCAACATCTCCCCTATACAAGGTAGATTGTCAAAATCGTCATCTGTCAAAAAATAATCTAACTCCCCTAAACTAAGAAAATTTGGTAGCGCTTCCCGTAGGAAAAATGTCTTTTTATAATTTATATCAGCTCAAAAAAGAGAACTGAAATAATCCCTAACTCTAGAAAGTCAAATTTTGTCTCACTCCCTTAATTAGTAAAAATTTGGGCAGCATCTCCTTTAGAGAAGTTGACTTCCCAGATTTATACTAAGTCAGATAAAAACTCAATACAAGACTTGAGTCATGCCAAGACAAAATTTAACTAACTCCTTAGATTTGTGGAAATTTCGGCAGCGCTTTCCGTAAAGAAAGTAGCTTCTCAAAATTTATACAAAGCTAAGTACGGGATCTGAAATAACTCTGACTTTCCAAAGTCAAAATTTGTCCAGCTCCCTGAATTACTAAAAATTTGGATAGCATTTCCTCTAAAAAAGAAAGTTTTTCAGATTTCTACTAAGCCAGATACGAACTTAGACAAAAGTTGAACTTTGAAAGCTCAGATTTGACTAACTCATTGGATTTGTACAAATTTCGACAGCACTTTCCGTAGGAGAAGTATCTTTCCAAGATTTATACAAAACAGAGTATAATAAATGATCCCATAAAATGTGAGAATTGACCTAAGTAAAAAAAAAGTTAGCTCAGAAAATGCAAAAATTTGACTAAGTCCTATAACTCTAGCACGTGGCAGGCAACTAAAGCAACTACCTCTCAAACTAAAACTCAAACTAAGTAAAACTCTCACTCATCCACATGCAAGTCCAAACCATAATGGTAAGTACTCTCACTCATTCTCAAGTCAATTCCTCACAGAGTAGTTCATGAAATCCTCTAATGATTTATCCCTTTGTACCCAACTTACATATGGCATAATGCTAGACCATTCTGCTTGGAAACAATGCCTAGCATGCCTTAGGATATACACGAACAGGTTGCACAACCACTTTTCTCTTCTTGGGGCGTATGACTAGACCATTCTGATTATTGGCAATGTCTAGTCGCCCTGAACTGTTAAATATCCAAAATTTAATATTTTATGATTTGTTCTCAAAATAAAGGAAAATATGGCTAGGGGACCGAGTCATTCTTCTTAGAAACGATGTTCAATTTGCCCAGATTACTTCCAGTTATACTTTGTACCTTTGTCTTCTTAGTGATATGGCTTAACGTCGGACCATTCTGCTTAGAAATAATGTTCAACTGCCAGTTCACATGCAAATATAGATAAAGTACTTCATGTTATACTCAATTTACACTTATGTGTGTGGCTTCAGGCTAAACCATTCTGCTTAGAAATAATGCTTAGCCTTTCACAAAAAAATACCTCTCAAAATGAAACAAGAGATTGAACCATTCAACCCGACAAACCCTCGAAAATAAACACAGCAACCAGACCATTTTGCTTAAAAACAATGTTTGGTTCATCAGAAAATAGTCAAATAAACATAGCCCTGTGTCATTCTCCTTAGAAACAATGCCCAGTCTTTGGTTGACCCAGTCAAACTCATGCAAACTACCTTCCTCCCACCTTCCCCCCAGTAATCCCTTAGTCGGCTTTCAGTGAAAATAAGAAGAAACTTAAGCTTTAAACACGCGTTTCTTTCATTCAGTCTGATTGAGTCCTGAAATGAAACACGAAGTCATAAGGGAAGACATGCACATGACAGTCAAACTAGAGGGAGATAATCAAACAGGGAAATAGTGGGTTCAATCAAAAGGAGGTATGTCTCACAGTTCCCTGCCTTAAGAACTCCTCCTACGCTCCGGCAGAGCTCCCGCAATCGGTGGGCGGACTCCCCACAGAGTCTTAATGCGGTCCTATGGGTTGCAATCCCACTTGCCGCCTTCCTTTCAGAACCAATAGACTACACTAAGGGTAAGAAGGGCAGAAAGAGATAGGTTTGAGACTCTCATATTCAAGAACGATGTTCTCAAACTCGCGTGAGAGGACCTTGGTTCCTTGACACGCCTGAGGGTCCCGCAATGATGGCCAGGAATGCGTAGCAGCTTGGTCAATCCAAACTCAAGCTGCCAGCTATTGGCTCCCTGATGGCTTCTCCAAATCACAGCAATACCCCTCCCTTCTATAAGCTCAGACCCCTTTGTTGCTCGTGACCCGAAGTGCGCTGGCAACAGGTAAGTCTCACCCTCACGACTCGTCTCTTGCTGCTTCATTCGGCAGCGAACGATAGTCCCACAACTTGCCTCGTTCCGCTTTCATTCAAGGAAAATAGGAAACACACAGATCAACAGATAAGCCTCATGGATGAGTTCACGCTGCTTTGCACAATAAGATGGGCAGTGTAGTAGCCAGCAAGTGAACTCCCAAGCCTCGTCGTTCGTTTACAGTCACTCAGTTCGGTAGCATAAGTAGTGCACTGGCTCACAAGTAATCTGCACTCTCGCGACTTGCCCCTTGCTACTCTACTCGGAGAGACGATCGGTGTCCCCTCTTGTAGGTAAGTCCTCAGCTTAAATCAATGGGGTGAGCATTGCACCGGTCAACAGGCAAGTCTTCAACCTCTGGCCCGCTCGTAGTTACTGGCTGCTTCAAACGTCGGGACGAGCAAAGCTGGAATTAAGCTCTGCTAAGCCCAGACCATATATATTGCAGATCGCTACTATAGCTCGTTTCTCGGCTCATCCCACATCGCCCTCTTAGTCCAACAAGTACGTATTCCTTTCCTACTTCCTTTTGCTATATCGTTCCTTTACCTGCGACTCTCCCAACTACACCTCACTCCTTTGTTTTCTTTGTCTAGCTCACCCGCACACCCGTACTCTGCTACTTACCTTAACATTGTATCATAGGTGTACTTGGCCTTTTAATCGACCAGGTTCAGTCAAGGCCTGAGAAGAACTAACTTATCGGGGTGGGGACCACTAAAACGAAGCGGAGCTTCGCAAAGATTGTCGTCCAAATCATATCCAGCCATCAGATGGAAACTTCTACGAACAACGTCATGATTACCTCTACAAGAGACTCATGGCGGGGCCGCTACTTCCGTCTATAGGATGAGCAAAATCGGAATGGATCTTATACTTGAAGCGAGGAAAATTCATCCCGGTTTTTGACCTCTCTTCCAACGCGCAGCCTCGTACGTCTATGCCGACGATACTATGGCCTCATTGCCGAATCCGACCCTGCCATTCATCTCGCCTTAGCTTAGAACCCCTACTTCGTCACTTTCCCTGTCCAATCCTGTTAGAGCCCGACGAAGTAAACGAAGATTTACTCCTACCATACCTCCTTTCATCGACCTCTCAGCGCATTACATCTCCCTACTAACTTTCTCTTCATAGTTTTGGATCCAAAACTGACCTTTCCACCGGACTCATCATGGCCAACAACCCCTGTTCACCAACCTCTTTCACTTGATTCTTCTGCGAATCGAGTGGGAACCACCCTCTCGACCGCCGCCATATCTACGTGCTCTGCCACCCCTACTAACACCTAATTTACTAACCCATCACTAAATCTAACATCAACGTCGGACTCGCCCGCCTCAAGAACCTTGATTCTTACCTTTACTTCACTCGATTCCATCAAGAATCGAGTGATATCTCGACTCTTTGCTCCCACCATCTCTTCTTCTTTCATAGCTTAAGTGCACCTCGAATCTCATCTAACTCACCTCCTATACGACTAAAGCCAAATCTAGTCATACCACTGCACTCGCCCTACCAAGAAAACATGGATTCAGCTTTTACTTTGCCAAAATTCGTTACGAAATGGAAGTGTACGATCCCGTTTTCCCTCACCATAGCTCTCCCTTGTCTTTACCTCTGAATGCATCTGGTGCAAAAACGCATCCAGATCCTTTCTTGTTTTGCATGCGACACCTCCGTTTCCCCTTTTCCCTCCGCTATGCAGTTTTCGTCAGCAGCAGATCCCACAGCGTCCATCCTAGTAGTGGCGACACTCTCCAACTACCTTAAGGAAAACTTTGGAAGGAATTGGCCACCCGGCGATTTGATAATTTTTTTCCTGCCTATAGCCCAAAGCATACAAACGATTTGCACGACTGTATCACCGCGAGCCTCCACTGAGTTTACCCTGACGCTTCCCTCCAACAGGGTTGGCCACCCTTTCAGCCCATCTACAGGTAATCATTTACTCAGCCCTTTCGCAGCAGGCTGCAGGGTCAAGGGCGCAAGCCCGCTGCAAACCCAAGCGCGAGCCTAGGTGGCCCGGGCCTGCTACCGTTCTCGACGGCAATAGTGGTTATTCAAATGAAAACTTTGAAGACCAAAGTGGATAATGGTTCCACAGGACACAGCCTACCGCAGCCATTATTGTTGCGGGCCCCTCAATAGTGGCCTGGACCGCCAGCGCCCAAGCGCAGCCCTGTCTGTCGGGTCCCAGCGGCAAGCTCACACTCAAACCTCTCACTGTATATCGTAGGCTGACGGACAGAGCACCTGTAGATGGCCCACACCACTCAAATTTTATTTGCACTTCGTGGGCTAAACGTACGCTGACTCATATGCATGTTGACCTCTCGGTCCGTGTTTCAAGACGCATCTTGAGCACGCAAGGATTTGGACGACTCCATAAATTGGCCCCGCGTCCGGCCTTAAAAATTTAATTAAAGGGAAGTAACAACCAAAAATAAAAATTTTAGAGAAAAAAAAAAACACAGCGAGGGTAAGAAAAAGAATTGCAAGTACCACCTTGGCCCTGCACAACAAAACGACGGGGGATAGCCCCACCAGACCCTCAACCTCGTAGTTCCTTCGCGCCACTTCCACGCTTTCTCGCCGTCGCTCTCAGGCCTCGATCCTCGAATCTCCCTGACAAAAGTCCGATACCGTAAACAATAGTGTTAGGCCGAAGGTTGAGCCTAGTGCTAGTGGACACCTATATAAGCGGGTATTGCGTGACGTGCGGCTCTACTGCAACATTCCAGAATCACATTGTTGTCAATGCCATCTCTGTACGAGCGTGCACACCACGGTCAAATGAACCAATCAAAAAACGAAATCTTTTTAAATCCTTAGTTCAATCAGAAATAAAATTTTGGCCGACAATCACACCGGCTTCACAATTATCAAATAAGAAGGGAGATCACGCGTGCCTTAAGTTTACGCGCCGACAAACTTTCTACTCTAGTCTACCATTCAATCAATGTAAACACGAAACACAGTAGTGACTCTCGTGATGTACTCAATCCTTTAAACCAAACTTATTCGCTATCACTTGCAAAAACCAGGGCGGATACCCTTGTAAGGGTATTTGCACCGTCAACATTTTGCTTGCCAACGTTCCTCACATTGTCGAACCATCTAGCAAGGTAAGCGCATGGATTCGAAGCACGGATTGTGGGTGCATTGTTATCATTGAGCACCGCAAGAACCCCCGAAGGATTTTGTGGTTGGGATTTATCACAACCATCTCATTCGTGTCCACGGCATTGAGATTGCAAACACGAATCACGAACACGTCCCTTCCGATTATCAGCTAAGGTAGGCTCAGGCACTTTGGTGAAATCCGAAAGATTAGTTTTCACACCACATCTCTTTCTCTTAAATATAGAATCGACACAATCTTCTTTCGAATCATCAGTAACGCTATAATCTTCGTCATAAGCAAATACAGAGTTATTAGGCCTACCCGATAGACCTATGAGTGAATCATCTCAATCAGCATGACAATCATCACCACGCCTCTCCACAACCATCTTCTCAGCATCCTTAACGGTGTTCCCTCCTGGTTATCCACGTTCAACTTCACCAAGAGGAGCACGATCGTCCTCAACATGTTCATTTCCAACATTCACCGATCTCTTATTATTTCGATTTTTCTTCGACCTCTCTCAATGTTCGACTCGAATTTTTGGTGTAACATTCGGATTATCTTTAGCGATAGTGTTGGTTCCCACTGCTCTCCTCCTCTTGCTATTAACACGAATGTCGAAGTTATAAAGTATTTAGAGTCGATTGCGAAAAAAAAATAAGAAAAAATTAATTGGAATGCAAAAGCTCGGTGAAACAAATTAGAAAAGGATGACTCCGAAAAAGAACAACTCATTAAAAAGTTCATGAACACAAGAAAAAAACAACGTACAGTAAGTCATGCGTAAAAAAGAAATCATACGTGAGACGGTTTGTCCTTGTGACTTGTTAACCGTTACAGCATAAGCAAGACTGAAAAATCTTTCCTAATACATTTGAACCTTGTGCTCTCACCATCGCTTGTTAAATTAATCATGGGGATCAGTGTTGTCTTACTCATGCGCATTATTGTTACTTCTTATAAATCATCATTAATGATTTTCTCAAGAATCAGCCTTGTTCAAGTTACATTGAAAAGTTATTGCTTCGGTAACAAATTTCACAAAAGCATTACGAGGGCACAAATTTTTAAGCACAACTCATGAGGCGGTAGGTTAATTTCATTGAGAGAGTTTAACAACTTTTTGCTCAATACCGAGTTCGTTATCATCCGAATCAGGATAATCAACACTGAAAAGTTCACACACCTCCCAGTGAAATCGTAAAGAACACAGTTGCTAACACAACCCACATCGTCATTAGTAAGGCATATAATAAATCGAGATGAGAAATACTCGGCATCCCCAACGTGGTTGGACACATCATCAAACGTCCTTAAAATCAACTCAAGAATTGGTCTATCCGTACAAATCTCATGTGACAATCTAACTACAGCAGGCTCATTGGGAACAACACAAGGATCATCATCATTCCCAACACGCATCAGAAAGTGGGCATGATTTCATCGTTCCTTAAACTTAAGATTCACATATTTCCAATCAGTTTATGAACCTAAAAAAATGTCCACAAATGAGATATTTGCGTGGACCCATCAATCTGCTACGGTCGTGATCCGTGTTTCACAACGGGCAATACCTATCTAAAATCACCAACGAAAAGTAAACCTTTCCCACCAAATGGTTCGTCCATATTACTGAGGTCCTAAAGTATAATAGTTAGAGTTATCAGGTGGCGGAGTCTTATCCCAAACAAGCAAGTCGGTACAGCCGAAAAGTTTCCAAGATCAGTTTCTTTCGAAATTAAGAAGAGACGCATGTTATCAGGTTTTAAAGGTGCGCAAAATCGTGAGTGGAACGTTCGACCCCCTCTCAAAAGAGTCGTCGCTATGCCACTGGATGTCATAGCAAAGTCGCTATGCCACTGGAGTCATAGCAAGTCCAATGACAGATTGAGACTTGATGTCTGTCAAATCGTCTCAATGTAAAAGGTTTTTCATGTTCCAACTGGTGCATCGACAAAAGCACGAAATAATATTTTCAATTGCACAGCCTGAACATCTCTTTCCTTCAACACTCATTGGCGTGCCCGAAGATGTCGAAAATTAGAGTCGTATTTGTGTTGCATTTAATTGGATCATACGACAAGTCCTCGTTTATAATCAACGATACTGTTGTGCTCGCGTAATGTCTGGTTATGTTATCAACAATTGTTTCCCTGTCATATGTTGGATAATAAAGACATAACAAACGGATGTTTTTTTCCAGACTCTTGCAAAATACGATCAATATGGAACAACACTAACAATTGCAAAATATGCGGGGGAACAATTTTATTGTCTACACAATACTAAAAATCGTCACACATCTTATCCCAATGTCGTGCAAAGAAACAGACCGGATCGTTCATTGGACCAAATGTGAGAACCATAGGAAATATTTTATGATTTTTTTCAGGCATGTGATACGTCACAACTGTATTTATGCATTGATCGTATGCAACGTCGGTTTGCAAAAGACCCATTCAAAGACACATCAATCGGAATAAGTATTTTTCGACTTCATCCACCATACGAATCTCGACAAAAAAATGCACCTCATGGTCGGAATAAATATTTTTTGACCCGTTGTGCTTCAGCCTTGCTGTTAATTTCGTTTTCGGGGGCCACTACGAAACAACGTCATGCTGCGTGTGAAGTTTAAATTGCATTTTCTGCATGTTTTCGATATGTACGGGCAATTTTTCTACCAAGGATCATTGTTCCTCAAGGTCGAACTCAAATAGACGCCAACATGTCTCGCATGCACCTACAACGCGCATATTTTGAAATGATTTGACTTCATCGATGGTTGGACTATTATCTTGCTCGCAAACCATAGCACAATCACAACCTTTGTACATGTACTTATGAACGTACTTGCACGTCTTGGTGTTAGTACAATAATCCATATTCAAGTGACAATTAAACCTCATTAGCAAGTACGGGTTATATAGGATCACACATCGATTATCGTAAATAGCACAATTTTTAACAATTGTCGAACCACTATCAGTTGGTATCCTTCTCTTATACGAAGGGTATGTTTTTTCGTCTTTGAATGTCGTCGTCGTAATAAAATCTTTCGGAAACCCTTTTGTGCATTCTCCGTCCACTGTACATGAAGCATCGTGTTTCTTCTCACCGCAAATGTCGTACAACATGAACTTTGCAACAGTTTTTTTCAATTTTCCTTCCAGAGTAATCTCGGTATACACCACATTGTCAACAACATCCACATCCCAAATTTTATCATTCAGATGCAAGATAACCAATCTATGTGTTTGTGGTAGACCTTTTTTTTTAACTCTACTACATACAATATTTCACTCACCCTACAAATAATCAATTTGTTCCTTATCTCATCAATCACTTGTGCAACATAACACTTGAACATTCGTGCGTGAAAATCCGACCTATCGTTAGGACACTGATCTAACACTAGGGTTTGCTTGATCTCCAACCAGTTAGTGTTGTACGTCATAGTGATGAAAAAATCCGGTTTTTCGAGATATCCTTTCACTCAGATACGAAACCTTATAGTGAACGTTGATGGTAAAATCAATTTTATCCCAACATCGTCACCACGTTGATTTTGTTGCATAGTATCTCGTAAAACTTGATAATACTCCGGTCGCAATTCCTTTTACTGAAATCTCACCGATTTTAAGCAGAGGGATTCAACTTTAGTGTACATCATGCAATAAAACTCATGGAAGCGACGTGTTGCTTAAAGGAGGCAAGGTCTTCCACCATGAAGTTCGTGAAGGTGAAATGCATAGTACTCCTTTGCACTAAGTCATGACGGTCATCTAGCTTCAGAGGCGCGTCGGACAAACCAACCATCAATTCCCTCCCGAAAAAACAAAACAAGCCTTAAACAGTCGTACACCCTAGAACATTCAGGAACCAAAATCGTCAGCCGCTCACCTGGAAGAGGAGCATGCTAGCAAATCTCAAACTCACGAGGAAGAAGTTCATTGACCATCTGAATATAGATCTTAGATAGATCTGTAGAACAATTTTAACGTTTTTCATGCTCCTCTGCAGCTACGACATTCAGATTTATGACCAACTTCCTTATATTCAACGCATTTGCACGAAGTTCGACAACCGTCATAAAATTCTTCACGTAATTGTTAGATTATTGTAGCAATTTGTGGAACGTTTTCAATATTTTCTTCGTTTAATCAAGTTGGGCATCGGATGAACGTGCAAGAAGATTAATGAAATTTACTCTTTGATCAGTCACATCATCCAAACATTGAGGATCGTACAAAGTAAAGTTGCACAAACTGAGGACGTTCCACTTTTCCTACAGCCAATGTACCAAGACGATGTAATATTTCACGTTTGAGCCCGACGTTGGTCATGAAATCCTTTAATATTGTCACTCGGATCTTTCAGTCATGAGGCACAAGCGGTTAACAGGGACCCCCACTTTTCAACCCTGATTAGCCCCCTCAACCCTGAAAAGTGCATTGGAGAAATAATCATGTTGTAGTAAAATTACATTTTCAAAATTTTAAAATTTTATTCAATTTTAAAAAATATAATTTCACTTTTAAAATTTTTCGTCTTATTTGAAAATTTCCCTTCCAATAATGGGGTATCCCTTCTTATTTGAACTGCATGCTAGAGATCGAATGAAAGTCTGGATGAGTTTATGAAATATTTTAATTGAAATGTCATTCTATAAAATGATTTCTAGTCATAAACCAGTTAATCCAATATATATTAGAATTTTTTTGTTGTAGTAGAATGAAATTTTAATTAAGACATTTCATAAACTTTTTTAGTCTTCCATTCCATTTTGAACAAATAGATGCTGTTGGAAGGGAAAGCTTATTTCGGACGGAAACTTACCAAATAAAACCGTAAATTTTAGAATTGAACGAACATTGGAATGTTAATTTTTAAATATGAAGTATTTTTTTTAATGAAATATTTTTTTGAACTTTTATTTTTTGTGGGAATTTTTTTGTTGTTGTTATTTCTCATGAATCTCGTTCGCCTCGATATGTTTGTATCGTTGCCGACACTCCTCAAGGTAGTTGTGTTGTGTGTGGGATCAGTGAGGTAATGACGAAATACACCACCCACATCATTGTCTGACTCAATGTGAATCGACATATTGAACCGTGATGATCCTTCAACCGCCCTTTCACTACGTATGTCGACCACCACATTCATTTGAGTAGACGCTTGTCCGTGTGCGGAAACCACTCTTAAAAAAAATGTCGAATATACAAGGAATAACAAAATCATATGATAATCTAACTTCTATTATGCCGCAATGTTCATCGACACATATCAAATGATAAATAATGTGGATAACATTATCAAACTTTCATCAATCCTGAGAGACTTTTGGTAGAAACAGTTGGCCTAAGGGACAAACTGATAGCAATGACAGTCGAGGGAGGACGAAAAGTCGTTATGAACATAGCGAAATCATGAAAGCAAAAAGAGTTGCGGTACCTAGTAAACCAAGCTCAAGATAAACGAGGAGATTACCACGAGGGGGATAAATATTTCTACGTCAAGATGTATGATAAAATATTTAAAGAAATCAGCTTGTTATTAGTATGAAACAAGGAAACTATGGAGGTCATCCTAAGATCGAGAGAGGAAAGTAGCAAGTATGTCTTGAAGATGAATCATTCTCATTTTTTATACAACAAAAAAATTCTCATGAGATATGAAAGTTGAAAAAATATTCCAAAAAAAAAAAAAATCTTCATATTTATAAATTATCATTCCAATGTTCGTCTAATTCTAAAATTTCCAGTTTTATTTGATAAATTCCCGTCTAAATATGAGCTTTCCCTTCCAACTCCATCTATTTGTTCAAGATGGAATGAAAGTCTGGACTCTTGACGAGTTTATGAAATGTTTTAATTAAATTTTCATTCTACTACAACAAATATCTTCTTATTTAGATTGGATTAACCTATTTATGGCCGAAAATCCTTACTTAGAATGACAATGCAATTAAAATATTTCACGAACTCATCCAGACTTTCATTCCATTTCTAACATGCAATCCAAATAAGAAGGGATACCCTATTCTTGGAATGAAAGTTTGCAAGTAAAATGAAAAATTTTAAAATTGGAATGATATTTTTAAGATGGAATGAAAATTTAAAGTTTAAATTGTAATTTTACTATAAGATAATTATTTAATTCTGGAAAATTTTATGTCTTGAAGATGAATCATGCTCATTTTTTTATATTTGGTGTGTAGTGTAGCGAGGCCTCGAGTTGAGGTGTGACTTTACAGTTGGCAACATCCGTCACTTTCGGCTCGCCTGTCAATTGACCTCGCTCCGGTGCGCATCGATTGTGCAAAATGAGAATGAATCTTCCGCTAGAACGGGGAAAAATACACCGCCTTAATTTTTTTGTTTTGTGTGTGTTGTGGTTGTGGAGTGAGGCCCCTGATATGAAATTTTCAGACTAAGTTGGCAGCAATAGTCACTTTTGGCGGACCTGTCAGGGACCCTCGCTCCAATACTAGTCAAATGAGAATGAATATTCCGCTACAATATGAAAACTGGGTTGTGATTAATGTTTTATTTTCTTTCCTGCCAAGACATTTTTTTTCTTCTTTGTCTACAAGCAATGATCGTCACTCGGGATCACATTGTCTATTCTATGCACCGCAACCTTTTTTTTTCTTTTGAATTTTTAAACTTGTTCTAACCCTCCAGGGGCATCTCCCCGCATGATCGAAGGTGAAAAAAAAGGTTGGGCATGACACTGACGACTTAAACCACTGGTACTTTCTCAGCCAAAAAGCAGAGGTGCGACGGTTAACACGGAACCTCGATCCGGCCTCTGCCAACGGCCAGATACATCGGTCACCCTTGGCACGCAGCGCCCGAGGCCGATGGATGAGAAAGGCACCGGCGGTTTAACCAGGTAGTCCAAACACCAGGTGACCTTCGTGTTTATCGACTTTGAGAAAACATATGATCACGTTGATTGACTCTTTCTGAACAGATACATTATGAAAATGAACTTCGGTCATATTTCAAACTATGGACCAGGATATTACATCAGAATGACACCAAACAGCCATTTCGTCAAAATGGACATTTTTTGTTTTTTCGAACTAAATTGAAACTGACTAAATTGGCCCAAAAGATATCAATTTTTTTAGCTCCTGAGGTCCAGTGTTCTTAAAACGCCGTACGCCCTGGACACCAGCTAAGTCCAGATATATCTAGGGGGTCCGGCATTTTAAAAACACTGGACCCTCAAGAGCTAAACACTTTGATATTTTTTCGATCAATTTAGTTGGGTTCACTTTTGTTCAAAAAAGAAAAAATGTCCATTTTGATGAAAAGGTTGTTACCCCGAGGGTGCACAGCTGTGTACCTCTCTTGGTGACAGGAGGTAATTGCATGTTTGCCCCTTTCCCTAGGTAGAGCGGTTTATGGTGCAGGGTTGAGGCCTCCGGTGGGGGCCCGGCTAACACAAGGACCGAGCATTTTCAGGTATCTGTGCCTCCCTTGTCATCTTCCTCCACCCTGTGGAGTAACAACAGTGTCTAAGGTCAACACTCTCCCCCCCACCACACGCAACCACTCACACTCGCACTCACACCTGTGTTCGCTGAAGACCCTGATTACTGTTCGGGAGGACCCAGCTAACTA
>BFEA01000196.1:2075809-2092642 GCA_003427395.1 Chara braunii | reverse complement strand
CTCACACTCGCACTCACACCTGTGTTGGCTGAAGACCCTGATTACTGTTCGGGAGGACCCAGCTAACTATCTCAGTTGGTTGGCACCAACCGTACCGCAGGCGGCCATGGGGATTGAACCCACGACCTCCTGCATGGCACTTGTACGCCGAACCAATTGAGGTTCGCTGGATTCTTCATCCACCTTCTGGACCGCGCTACCTGCGCAGTTCAGCTGCCCAAGTTCTGGACCGGGTGATAGGCGTGGGCCGTCATCGTGGTAAAATGCATTCAGGTAACAGCGCGGGTGGAGTCGCCGAGGCTGCCACAGAGGAGAAACCCACTTTTAACGTTCCACCGAGGAAGCCGAGCCCGCGCGCGCCATTGCAGCTTGTTCCCGCCCACCGGTTTTCCTTTTTCGAAATTTGCCTCGGACAAGTGCCAAGAGCTTGCTGTCGTTTCGCGCGCGTTTGGAGTAGTTCATGTCGGTAGTCGCAGCGCAGGCATGTAGCAACGGGGGCAACGTGCGCAAGACGACGACCAAGGGCCAGGGCAGGAAACGGCAGGCTGCTGCTTCCCGCTGCTGATGCTGCTGATGCCCGCAAAGGGAGAGGAAGCAGTGGAGTGGAGCGGACAGATGGACGGACGAAAGGGCGGGAGGAAGGAAAATGAACCTGCTGAAGGGGTCGTTACAGCCACTCAGAGTGAGCAATTGCCACACTACTGAGGAACCGAAAGACAATGCGAGCGCATCTTCCCGCAGAAGTTGGGCAAAAAGCATCCGCTGCTATGAATAGTAACGGACGAATCCAGCCACCTTCTGCGGGGAGATGCACTCGCATCGTTTTTCGTTTCGTGTATGGTTTGGCGAGGCTCGAAGGCCAATCATCGAGATTGACGAGGACAGGTGGCTGAAAGTCACTGGGGTAGTGAAGGAGCACGTATCCGGCCCAGACGGAAGCCTCTTGCCTACGGTGGACGCTGAGCATTTGCCATCCTTGCAGCAGGCGGGAGACCCTCCCTCTCTCTCCCTCTTTCGACATGAACCGACTTTCTCCCGTGCCTGGCGGAGATCGGCCCTGTCTCCCTCTCTTTCGGCCTCTCGTCTGCTCGCTCGTTCGCTGACCGCTCGCGCACAGGCTTGCAGCCTCCCCCTTCACCGACGGGAGGCGTCGCCCACTGGCAGCACTCTGGAGTGATACAAAGCGGAGGATGTCCTCTTCTTTTGGGCGATTTGTCCCATCGCTGGACCTGGCATTGCCATAAAGTGGTGCGGAGACCGAACCTCGAAAGCAGAGTTGTCAAGGAGGCGAGTGGAGGAGAGTTTCCCGGCCCAGAAGAAACAGGGTCGTCGGTAGAGAGAGGGTGAGAGAGCTGCACACTCGAGAAGGAAAGAGACCCATCTGTGCAGGTCCAGTCCATATCTGTGCTCAGTGTGTTCCTCGAGTCATTTTCCGTTGCTCGCTCGTGCTCTCTCTCGACTCTGGCCGGTACTGTAGATCGTCCATAGATCTAGACCTCCCGAGGCAGAAGAGGACGGAGGCTGGTAAGCCTGACCAGCAGTTACCCATTTGCTTGATCACCGTTGCCGTTGCGATTGCCATCCTTAGACGTCGCCGTCAAAGACGCTGCCGATCGTCGTCAGTTCTGTCTTCCTCTATCTGCTTGCGTTTGTCTGTCTGCAATCGTTTCCAAGGAAGGGGAAGAGAGTCGAGGTAGGGGTTGGGAAACGGAGGCGTGGAAGTTGCCGAGGACGGGGTAGGGTGGTGGTCATCTTCAGTGCTGAGAGAAGCGGAGAGGAACAACGAGGTTAGCGGATTGCGCTTCAACCGTCGAGCAGAGGGAACCGAGACAAGCGCCAACGTCGTGGAGTCTTTTGATATATTTCGGTAAGATATTGGATAGGAGTGGCGCATTTCATCACCTGAGTCCCGCTTGAGATCGTGGTTTGCTGATCTCTGCGCGGATTGGGTTTACTTCTTTTGTGTACACGGCTGAGGAAGCATCCGTGTATATACCACAATGGCTGCGACATGCGCAGCTGCGCTCTCCATTCTAGGTGTCATCATCGCTGTGCTTACAGCTCCTAATTGTCTAGTGGAAGGGAATGTGTTGGATGCCATTGGGCAAGTAGCCAGTCAATTGTCGATTCCAACCCCGTCAATTCCGTGCCTGGACGAGTACCAGAAAGTTGAGGCCGCCTGCCCCGCTGACATACAAACCCCCGAGCAGTGTCCTAAGGAATGCCGGCAAGAGCTGAAGAAGTTCGACGCCTGCGCCACCAAGGCCTCTCAAGAATCAGGAATGGTGAACAGCAGTTTCACGGACAGCGTCAACCAAATTACCAGCACGTGCGGTGCCGATGTAGCGGCGTTGGCGAGTTCTCCTCTGCCGGACGCCGTCCCGTCGGATGTGGTCGCGGGCGCTGCGGCCCTCGCCAGCAATCCCAACAATGCTATGGCTGAGGCGTCCAAGGTTGTGGCGCAAAACTCGAGGGCAATCGCCGATGGAGCCAGCACGCTGGTGAACGATCCCCAGAGAGCCATATCACAGGCGTCCGAGGCTGCCAACGCTCTAGCGAGTAACCCAGCTAAGGTCATCGCCCAGGCGTCGGCAGCTGCAGACGCGCAGCACGTTGTGGCAGTCGCATCCGAAGCCTCGCGTCGTGGTGTTAATCTCGCGGCCCCGTCTGCACCTGTGAAAAAAAGCAAGGCCAGCAGTTCATCTCCTCCAGCGAAACCGTCTGAGAAAGGTGAGGAGCCTGCCATGCCCAGCGAACCAGAATTGACTGAAGAAGAGGAGATGCTCTGGTTTAGAACGTCCGACGACCAGGCCTTTGCCAGCATGTATACATCGAATGCTGTCAGGGTGGTCCATCGTACAACTTGCTGGCTCGCGGTCCTTGTCTCTGTCCTCGTCGCCCTACTGTTCCGCGCGTGAGCGTAAATTAGGGTCTCTCTCGGACGCGTACATTACTGTTCCTGTCACCTGTGCCATTCTTCGCGCTTTTTTCACTTCGCAGTTTGGACTCCGGTAAATAAACTCTGGCGAGACACTGCACTCCGTGCCTCGTGGGAAATCGGAGTTGTACGCCGAACTAAACTCTTGTCGCCGTTTGAGAGTTCTTCGTTCGTTCTCGTGACCACGGCCACTGCATGCCTGCCTGCTTGCCGCCTAATGCAATTGCAGAGAGCATCTTTTTTTTTACGTGACAGGGTGTGAGTTTGTGTGCTCGGCCCCAGCACCTACAAACTGAATGTATAGGCGTGATGCAGGTGGGTGGCTGGCTGGCTACCGATAGTTCGCTCGTCTGTTCGTGTCTTCATTTCCCTGTCATCTCTGCTGTTTCCCCCCAATTCGGTTCTCTCTCCCCCTCTCCTTGGCGTCCTTTCTTTTTTGTCTGCTTTTGTTTTCTCTACCGAGTTGGACTTGTGTCTTCTTCCTCCTTTTTCTTCCGCCTTATTTTCGTTTCCAGCTCTCCTTTCGTCGTTGACTTTCTCACCGGTCTGCGTTGGCACCCTCCCTGGTCTTTTGGTGGTCCCGCTGAGTCACGACGCTCGCATTGTCGTTCCGCTGCCTCCTGTGAGCGCCCTTTCCCCTCGCTTTCCTTCGTTCGCTTTGGGCGCATCGTGGTCTTCTCTCTCCCATCTTGACCTCACTAATGGTTTCCGCACTTTGATACCGTCTTCATATTTTCCTCTTCGTCTTCATATTTTCCTCTTCCGTCATTTCACCTGGTGTTCTTCTGTTTCGGTCCCTGTTGTGGCTGTGTTTATTGCCTTCGGTCGTTCGTTCTTCGTTTTCTTCCACACACATTGGTGGTGCCACTGTATCTATTCGTTCTCAATTTATATGGGGCTAACATTACCTGCCCCTCTTCTTAGACGTCTCTGCGTAGAGTTTGTCCATATGTCCCTTTTCAATTTTCATTCTTACCCTTGGTTCAGTAGGCTGGCTGATATTTTACTACGGTTGGTATCGAAGGTACAGGTCGGTTGGGGTTGTTCTCGGTTAAGTCGGGTAATTACATTGATAACTGTAGTGCTAGTCTCATCGTAATTGGTTTTTGCATTCGTTATTTCATATGTCAAAAAAATATACAGGTCTACCAATTAAAGGGATTGGCACGGAATGAGCGGTTGACGAATGAATGGAGGAGCGGAATGGATAGAGGGCGAAATGGACCAGCAACTGGAACCTCACATTCAAAAGATCTTTATAGTACTTGTCTGGGCCCTGGGGGAACGATTGCGTCTTCAGGGGGTAGGGCGTCGGGTGGCCGTCATCTGCCTTCTTGTAGGCCTGCCCAAGAGGGAAGATTATGAATGCTCAGATCCGCTGACAATTTATCTTGTGACTTCGTTTCTTGTAAGCCAATCTCGAAGGTGAAGGAAAAACCCCGAACTG
The DNA here is from genome assembly GCA_003427395.1 of Chara braunii. Taxonomy (NCBI): domain Eukaryota; kingdom Viridiplantae; phylum Streptophyta; class Charophyceae; order Charales; family Characeae; genus Chara; species Chara braunii. The sequence goes on along the minus strand of BFEA01000196.1, from coordinate 2,088,257 downwards.
AATGTTTTTTTCCTTGTGTCGCCTCGGGCGGTTGTCACTGCAGATGTCTTTTGAATGTGTATACTGTCCTGAAACCTCTTACCATTATTGGCGTCTTCCCGGCTATTTAGGATTTCTCCTGGCTTTTCAGGATTTCTGGATCTCTTCTGCTATTTCAGGTGAAGCCTCGTGCTGGTCTTGCACTCTTGTGCCTTCGTCGAACATAGCGGAACTGAGCGAGAGGCTATGCCTGCCCGATGCACGGAGACATTTTTTGTACAGGCCTTCGCTTTGGCTAATGCAAACACACACACACGGGCGAAGCACTCTGGAACGGTTGTCCTATGTTCGTAGTCTTGTTTATACTAAACGCGCACACACACACACACACACCCACACACACACACACACACAGAGAGAGAGAGAGAGAGAGAGAGAGAGAGAGAGAGAGAGAGAGAGAGAGAGAGAGAAAAGGCATGGCTGATACCAAATGTCGAATGGGTTAACCTGATACTCCGAAGTGCGGAATGGTGCGGCCGTGGTTGAGCGGATTCCTCTTGTCCTCTCTCTCTTTCTGTGTGTCTATCTATCGATCTTTCTTTGGCCAGAACAAGGTTAGAGACGACACAAGTGCAGGAGAAAATGTCCTCTCCGCTCAAATGACCTTTCTATACTTGCCATTCTTGGCTTTTGTTGACCGAAAGTGTCGAGAAAAGAGTCGTTTCCGTTTGGGTAAGGGGCTCATATCCAGTGTAATGGAACATAACATTCTTAAGTAAGTGTACATCGGAGGTAAGTGAAGGCGCGGTTATTTGCCCTCCGAAAGGCTCATCCGGAAGGCTCTGATCATGAAACCGAACCTGCATGCATTTCATAAAACGTCTTGAAAGTTGAAACTATGTCCATTCCATAAAACGTCAGTAATATGAGGTGATAATGGTCGATTGATTTTCATTTCAATTTACTCTGATTTTGACTCAAGGTGACAGGATTCGAACCTATGACTTCTTTACCGAAAACAGATGCCTTACCAGACTGCGCTACACCTTGTTATGTTCAAACAGTTCAATTGCTGAGATTGGATTAACTGGAGATGGACCAGATGGTGAACTCATTGTTGTAGGTTCAAATCCTACATTCTAGAAAGTAAGCCATGATAAAAAAAAAACGGAGTTTGAGCCAATCCCTAACTCATTCCCCTCACGTTTCTCCCCTTTTGTTCTCGACCCGTCTTCGACGTCTCGCCTTCTGTGCCGCTTCCGTCTCCCGCTCTCCCTCGGCTTTGTGTGTCCGCTCTCAGCTCCGATCGCGTTGCACGTTTTTTCTCTTTATGGTTTTCTGGTAAAGTTAACTTAACGAGAATACTGACAGTGGGAGATTTGTATCTGATACATTGTCGGAAGTTCGGTATTGGCGGTGATAAGAGCATCCCCCAGTAGCATCACTCGAATCGTGTTCCGTTTCATCAGCAACCTTTCGTCCTTGTTCTTCATTTCGTTTGTTACTTAGTTCTTAGCGGACATGTCCAGCCTTCAAACAATGCTGCGGATAGGTCGATGTCTGGAAGTGGACATGTCCTCCCGGGTGCGCGCGCGAGAGAGAGAGAGAGAGCGAATGTCGGCGCCACTCGCGCGGGCAAGCTAGCTAGCCACACACACACACACAGAGAGAGAGAGAGAGAGAGAGAGAGAGAGAGAGAGAGAGAGAGAGAGAGAGAGAGAGAGAGCACGTAAGGGCATGTGGGGTGGCTTCTCTCAGTTCTCTTCAAATCACCAACGGTAGATAGGAACCGAACTGTCTCACGACGTTCTAATTGTTATGTTGGCCACTAGCCCGCTCGAGCCTGTTGTTGCTCAGTATACATACACTAGTAGCACTCTATGTATCTCTACATAGCACCGACTCTACCTTCAACTTGTTTCAAGGCGACTATACTAACCGCCTGAAGTTGTTTCACATATAGTCTCTGAGGATCCTACCCAGAATGGGAATATAGGGGAGTGCAGAGTTCTGATGTAGGCCAGAAGGCAAAGTAGGAAGTCTGGATGGGAAAGATGGAAGTGAGGGAGAGATGGGAGAAGTAGGGGAGAGAGTGATGGGATGGGCTAGATAAGAGAGGTGGGTAGAGAAACAGATTAATGTCCGACGAGAACGACATCATGTTCTATCTATGGGGCGCTGGTTATCATAGATGGCCACAGTCTGGACAGTCTTTGACCTCTGTGATCTTCCCTCTCATTACAACGGCTGAGACGTCAGCTTAAGGGGTGCGATAAGATTGACCTGAGTTCGAATCTCTATATAATTATAAGAACGAAATTAATAGAAAAAAGCACTGAGTGGCTTGTCTTGGGTCGACCCTCAAACCTGGCCATACTCAGAGAAAAGGGGACTATATATCTCTGTGGATTCGGAAAGGGTGCTGAAAGTATTTAAAACTGAAGTTGATAACAGGTATCTAAAGACATACAAATGATACAATCATACAAGTCATGGAGCTCCCCACCAATAGATGGAGCCTCCCTGACGGTGCTAGATGTGTCTGCTCTTATCAGCACACCTAACATCCGATTGGGTTGTTCTCATAAAAACGAAAAAAAAAGTCATGGAGCCGTGGTCAAAGGCTTTGAAGCCTCGTGAAGAGTAAAAATGAGGATAGACGGACACAGAAGCCAGCAACCTTTTGAGCCACACGTGCTGGGAACCGGGCCCAGCGTCCCATTAGGAACATTTGGAGAACATATGCAGAAAACAAAACTCAAGATACCGGGGCTACTACCCCGCTTTGGCTAAGAATAGGGTCATGAGCAATTTCTAGCCTATTAGACAAAAAACTTCATGAGATAGGCTAAAATTCAGAAGAAGTCTGAAGAAGCTTGGAAAAATATGGGAGCCGAGGGTCAAAACTGAACCCACCTATCCAAAACTTCCCCCTTCAACAGATGGAATGTCAGTGCAGGCTTTCAGTCTTCGTACCAGAATTCACTTGATCTCATACCCCCTTCTGCTAGGGTAAAAGGGCACCACAACCTTCCCCAGTACTGACCAACCTAGTTCTGACGGACAGGAAGTGCCTTCCTCCCTCCATACTTCCCGTAGCGGCAAGCCCCTGACCAGGTTACAGGGTTATTACCCCGGCGCGGGCTACGTCGGACGGTCTGGTTATGCCTTCCACCCTCGGCATAACTCCACATGCCTCAGGCTCCCCCTCGGTCACAGAGCAAAAACTCCAGCTCCGGCTTGTGTCGTCCCAGCATCGTCCTTGTACCCTACTTACCTTAACAAACAACCCTTCCCCTCTTGAGAGCCCCCTTACTTCCTCCCATCCTCCAGTTCTAGCTCCCCCCCCATTTTTTTTTCTAGAACTATTGGACAAATTCAAGAGAATCAAAGGAGACATTGAAAAAACTATGAATAACTACTGGTCTCTTCTTGAATGCTCAGAACCCCTAGACTCCCAACCAGAACTATCTAAGACTGTCCAACACTATCTTATTCCCTGTCGAGTTCTCCCAGGCCTCACACCCCCACCCGGCTAGGTTACAGGGCAACACGACTTGCCCCAGCTCCTGCCAGTGTCGTCTCAATAGTAACCCTTGGTTGTCCCTTGGAATGCCCACCCCAAAGCATCCCCAGATCTCTCTACCAGGCCTCACGCTCCTGCAATCAGCAGGTTACAGGGCAACACACCAGCACTGGCCAGCGTCGTTCTGGCATCGAACAAGATCCATGAATGAACGAGTATCGAAACAGCCTAAAGCGAGTTGCTAGAAGTCCCCAGAATCCTAAAGCATTCTCAAAACCAGCCGGAAGATTATCCTCTTTTTTCGGAAAATTTCAGGAAACGACTCAGAAACCCTCTATCAATCCCCTTTACCTCACTCCGGCAAGACTTACTGCAGCAGAGCCACCATCCCCACTGCTGCTGTACCGTATTTCCATCCTACGAGCTAGCCCCCTCACTAGTAGGAGGCTTGATGTCCCACCATTTACTTTCCCCACTGACCTCTTTTTTTTTTTGGTGCTGGAAACCGGTTGCCCAACTTTGGCTAAGAAGTAACTGAGATGGGAATTTAGAAAATCATGAGCAACTACTACCTTGCATCTTGAATCCACAGAAGTTTTTAGCCTAGAACCAAAATGCTTTAGTGCTACTCGGCCGCCTACCCTAAGCCTACCTCAACCCCCATGTCCTTTATACTCAGTCTCTACCAGGCCTCACACCCCCAACTGCTAGGTAACAGAGTGGTACGACCCACTCCAGAATTATCCCCCACCTGCTGGGCTACAGGGTGAAGCGACTCACCCCAGCTCCGACCAACGTGTGAGTACCAGCTTGCCAACAGACTCTGGAGTGCCTTCCCCTCGCGACAACTCCCCAGATCTCTCTACCAGGCCTCTTGCCCTTGTACAACCACGCCCCAGCACCGACCAGTGTCGTTCTGGCCTCGTCCGTTCACAAACCTATGAATCAGTGCCGGACCCGTGAATGTGACCGGCACTGGTAGAGAGATCTGGGGAGTGGTGTTTTCTTTTTTGTGTTTTTTTTTGGTGTTTTTTTTGTGAACGGCCGTTCACGGTGAACGGGCCGACCATGAAAGAGTGGTGTTTTCTTTTTTGTTTTTTTGTTTTTTTTTGGGCCACACTCAGCTACGGTCGCCTCAAGCCCCACAGCCTGATGACATTGAAAGAAATAAAAAAGGGGTAACTTCGGCGCAGTCACGAAAACAGTTTATAATTGCATTCGAAACTGCGTTTTAGCAGTTTAGTCAGGGCTCGAGTTTCAATTGCAGTTGAAACTCGGGCTGCATTTCCGTAGCAGTTCAGTCAGGGCCCTCGTCTATCCACGAACAGCAGATTAAAAAAAAAAAAAAAAAAAACATCCCTTATGCTGTGATTGCGGTCCGATACAGGATGCTACAGTACTTGTCTGGAACTCAATGAAGCGTCTGCCCTGCCTGGCTGGCAGGCCGCTACAGGGACCTCACAACAAAAAACAAACAAGGAAAACGACCTGTTTCATGTTCCTCACTTAATGGCCAGATACATTCGTCAAAGCACTGGTGACCTGACGGCCTTCCCGACGTAGGTGGATTCGAAGTTCCTCGTTTCTTTACTTTTTTATTTCTTCTTTTTCTTTTTTCTTTTTTTGGCCTCCATCCCTGCCCCGAGGTCCCCACTTTTCGGAGTAGGCTACTCTTGAGACTTCGCGTTTGTCTGTGAAGGGTAGTGCTTACGAATCTCTGCTGTGGCCGAGACATCTCGGCTCTGGCCAATCTGGGTTGTGGCCGAGACATCTCGGCCGTGGCCAGTCTGGGGTGCGGCCGAGACATCTCGGCCGTGGCCAGTCTGGGGTGTGGCCGAGACATCTCGGCCGTGGCCAGTCTGGAGTGTGGCCGAGACATCTCGGCCAGTGTCCCCCACCCTCCTATAAAAAAAAACATCGCCCCCCTAGGCCCCCCCCCCGAAAAAAAACACGCTTCCCGCTCAACTTGAACTCCGTGAAGGAGTGCCAGTCACGAAAATCGTGACCCGTGACCGACCCTCGTTCACAGACCCCGTGAACGGTGACGGGGTGGTACGGCACTGCTATGAATTCACGGGGATCAGCAAACATCAGACAAGCTGCTGACATTATCATAACAATGATTCCAATGCCAACTCCTACAAGTGCTGGTTGCAGTCTTTCATCAACCCCATACATGTATCCTTCACAACCCCACTCTGGCAAGACTTACCACAGTAGAGCCACCATCCCTACCGCTGCTATGCCTTACGTCCATCCTGCTAACAAACCTTCCTCATTGCAGGACGCAATTCCAACCTTCCTACCAAACCATCACACCAAACAGTACACCCCCTCCCACTACAACCGGCATCCAGTTTTTTAAGAATCTTAAGAAGTTTTTGAAAACTCAGAAGAAACAAATACTCAGCCAAGCTGAAGAAAATTAGGAAAACTTCACCTGCGTCTAAAAAGAGAACAGGAGGAAAAAGTATCCTCTTTTGATGAGGGAAGGAGTAACTTCGATGGTCACACAATGAGCTTATTATGTGTTGTGGAGTCCCGGGTGAACGCCAGAACCTCGGCCCCAGTTCGGAACAGCCTGTAAATGGACACTTCAACCCCCTAAACGGCATACAACTCCCCCTAGAGTATACCCCACAGGCTGAAGTTCCCCCTTCCCTTCTGCGCCACCTCCTCCAGGCAAGGCACCCCTCTCATCCTCACACCCTGCTGTAAGCAGATTCACCCCCTTGCCTTCTCTCCCAAACCGCCAGAGCTAATCCGACCCTAAATCAGCCTGGCCCAGAAAAGGTCAATCCCTCAATACCGCCTCCCCCCTTCCAAGGGTAACACCTCTCACCTTGTGAAACCCTCACGGGAAGGGTCTCCAACCCTAAAGGAGAACCCCACAGATTCGCAAAGCAAGACCTAAATACGCTGTACAAAGAAAGTCCCAGGCAAGCTTCAAAACACAATCAACCACTTGAAGAACAATAAAAACCAATCAGAATCAGAATTTGCAGTGCCAGTAATCAAGACTAGGAGATTGAGTTTTGCAGACGTGAAATTTTTCGAATTTGATTAGAAAATTGCTTAGGAAATTACCCTACTAAAAATCCAGATCAGAATTTGCTTCTGAATTGCGAACTTCAAGATCAGGAAAATTTGTATCAATTTTTAGAACAAGGGTTTCAAATCAAGACATAAGAACTAAAATTTTAGTCGGAGGTTTGAGCAATAGAAAAAACAAATCAAACTTCACTTCTGAATATGCGAAACATCAGAACTGAAAACATCAGAATCAAGGATTTCAAGTCAAAATATGCGAACTAAAATTGAATCGGAGATCTAAGCATACATAACTACCAGTCAGATATCTACTAGGAACGCGAAATAGAGATAAAACCAACAACATGCGATTAAAGCACAATCAGAATCAGATTACACCTATCAAAGAACTGCGGAGGGTCTACAAGGTCTCTTGACTTACAATTGCTATCATTGCCAGCCCACAATCATGTCATGTCCCTCCCCCCTCCCAACGTCCACCTCCTTCGTCGGTTGAAAAGCAACTCAACCATCTTGTGGCCTGCAACCCGTCGCAGCCAGGAACGCATAAGGCTGATCGACGATGACAATCGGACCGTGGCCTTGACTTACCTTGTATCAGCCACGTAGCGAGACAAAATCCGCCAAGGCGGCCCCTCGCTGGCAGTCCGGAGGGAGAGAAGAACATGCCATGTTGGCAAGACGCCTATGTAGGTTATTACCGTCCTTTCTCATGCTCCATCACTTCAAATGCCACAAACCTTCAGTGGCCTCGTCGCCTTCTCCTCCGTCAGTGATGATTTATGATTTTCTGTAGTTTGATCCTCGTGCCGGATGCCGTATTTACCTTGGACCTTTCCTGGTTCCGATGCATCCAAAATGTTTATGATGGGGAATAGAGGGACGGAGCCCCCCCGAAGCGTGGCACTACCGCAGGGTATTTCCTATCGCAAACGGTAGAGCCAACTCTCGACGGTACCTGCAGCTACGGTTCCTGTTCCCTTTTTTTTTTTTTCATCCATGTTGTTGTAGCCTTGTAGAGGCGGGATTATAGTCAGGTGAGATTCACATTCGACACTCGGCCATACAATGCTTCTTTCTTCGTACTTCAGAGGGGGAGACTAGGAGGCTCACGCTCTCACTCTTGGCTGTTCCCCTTGCGTTCCACATTGTGTATGATCTAGGCTAGCTTGTGTTTTATCCCTCAACTACTTGGTGATGTTCCATTTCACCTTTGGTTGTTCCCCTTGCATCCCACATGTGTATAAACTAAGTCTAGCCTGTGTTTTTTTTTTTTTTTTTTTTTTTTTTTTTTTTTTTTTTTTTTTTTTTTTTTTTTTTTATTTTTTTTTTTTTTTTTTTTTTCTGCTCTTTCTTTCTTTCTCCTTCTTCTTCTTCATCTTTTCACCTTCTTCTTCTTCGTCTTTCTGCTTGTGCTTCTTCGTCTTCTTCTGCTTCTTCTTCTGCTTCTTCTTCTTCTACTTTCTGCTTGTGCTTCTTCTTCTTCTTCTTCTTCTTCTTCTTCTTCTTCTTCTACTGCTACTAGGAATGTGCGCGTTTGTGAGTTCTATCTATTTCCATGCAGGTGGTATTAATGGGCCTCGATCCACTACTCACCACTTGCGCAAAAGACAAAAAATATGACGATGCATCTACCCATGTTCTAGCGGAAAATTCATTCTCATTTTGCACATTTGGAGAGTAGTACTGCGATTCTCAGTGCTTGATTCTAACCGTGGACTCATAGGGATTGACCTCAATACGTGATTTCAATTCTTCTTCGTCTTCCTCCTCCTCCTTCTCCTTCTTCTTCTTCATCATCTTCTTCTTCTTCTTCTTCCTCCTCCTCCTCCTCCTCCTCCTCCTCCTCCTCCTCCTCCTCCTCCTCCCTTNTGTGTGTTTGTGTGTTTGTGTGTGTGTGTCTCTCTCTCTCTCTCTCTCTCTCTCCCCGTCATGTCTCTCTCTCTCTCTCTCCCCGCCATGTCTCTCTCTCTCTCTCTCTCTCTCTCTCTCTCCCTCTCTCTCTCTTTCTCTCTCTCTCTCAAGTGTGTGTTTGTGTGTGTGTGAATGTGTGTATGTGTGTGGGGATGGGGGGTTCCCCTCCGCCACCAATCTTTTTTTTTTTTTTTTTTTTTCAATGGTGATACCGCAAGGCCTTCGCCCTTACAAAAGCTAAAAATGATAGATTCATCATGCCAAACAGAACTGTGAGCACAATTTGACAAATGTCTCCAAGGAAGGAACTGCTTGCATCTGCTTCTAACACATTGTGTGGTACGAGAGACCCTAGAGGGGATTGGACCTCAGTTGCAGGGATTGTGGCTCCAGGATGGATACCCTCAGGGTTTTTTTTTTTTTTTTTTTTTTTTTTGGGACAACTCTCCAATCTATTTGTGGGGAGCTGCACGTGCTGGGAAGGCCCAACGTCCCATTTTTTTTGGAGATACCGGGACAACTCTCCAATCTATTTGTGGGGAGCTGCACGTGTGGGGAACATGAAACATATTTGAGAGTACATACAATTTTTTTTTTTGGAGATACCGGGACTTCAACCGACTTTGCCTGAAGAATAAGATCAAGAGCAATTACTAGCCTATTCGCTGAAGAAACCCAGAAGATAGGCTAAAATTAAGAAAAAATCTGAAAGAGTCTGAAAATTTTTGAGAAGTTTCCTTCTAAGCTCCACAAGCGACTAAAGGAACCCCTCTGTTTTTAAGCTATTAGGGCCATTACCCGGCTTTGGCTAAGAAAATTCTGAAGTTTTAGAAGCAAAAATCGCCATGATCACAAAGGTTCTATAAATGCTAAAAACCCTCGCAATCCCTAGCAAATCCTTCTAAAATTCTCCAACACTGTTTTACTCCCTGTTGAGCTCCTCCAAGTCTCACACCCCCACCCGCTCGTGTTACAGGGCAACACGACTCACCCTAGCTCCGACCAGCGTCATCCCAGTAGTAACCCTTAGTTGTCCCTTGAAATGCCTACCCCAAAGCATTCCCATATCGCTCTACCAGGCCTCAGACTCCTGCATCAGCAGGTTACAGGGCAACACCCCAGTACCGGCCAGCGTCGTTCTGGCATCGAACAACTGCAAATCACTGAGTATAACAACAATGAAGTCTGCTAAAATGAGTTCCTAGGGGTCCCCAGAATCACAAATCATTCGTAAGACCACAGTTTTCTAAGATTGGATCACGGAAATATTCGGACCGAAAACCACCTATCTTTAGCGACTATCAATAACTCAACCCTATCCGCCTCTCTCCTATAGCACGATACCCAATCTCTACCAGGCCTCCCACCCCCAACTGCTAGGTTACAGAGTGGCACGACCCACCCCAGAAATCCCCCCCCCCTGCTAGGTTACAGGGCAAAGCGACCTGCCCCGGCTCCGGCCAGCGTCGATTAAGTATCAATTTGCCAATAGTCACTAGAGTGCCTTCCACCCTCGACAACTCCCCAGATCTCTCTACCAGGTCTTATGTTCCCGTACCGCTCGGGTTACAGGGCAGCGCGACCAAGCCCCAGCACCGACCAGCGTCGTTCTTACCTCGTCCATTCGCAAACCACTGGGACCAAAGACAGAAATAGATACCACACAAGCCACCAATCGTCGCCTGGTTGTAGTTTCGATCATCCATTCTTTCAAGCACTGGCTGCAAACATCCAACAAAAAACTTCCTCAACCTTACTACGACAAGACTTACTGCGGTAGAGTCATCATCTCCACTGCTGCTGTACCCTATTTTCGCCCTATTGGCTAGCCCCTTCGCCGCAGAGCGCATTATCTCCAATCATCACCGCAAGCACAATCCATTGCAGCACCAAAATTATGACGATTTTTTCAGTTGAAACCTCAAAAATAAAAAAGAATTCAAAGAACTCAGATACACATGCAAGAATGATAACCTAAAAAGGCAGTCAACACCTATTATTCCCACAGCGAGAGAAAGGACAGAAGGGAACTACTACTCGCCCCATGAAAATTCATGCGCCTATTCACGTCTCAGTTGGATGTAAAAAAACTTACAAGAAACCGAACGACTTATTCCTCCCCCCCAAAAAACAAGCTCCTGTCCTTTCGCTGCCTCCGCTGGAAGGCGCCCCCACACCTCCCAGCCCCAGTTCAGAACAACCCCCTAATTCACTCATGCTCCCTTAACAGCATGCAATACCCTATAGAGCATGCCCTCGCAGAGCTGAAGATCCCCCTTCCCTCATGTCCCACCCCCTCCAAGTGAAAGACCTCTCGACCTCTCATCTTGCTGAAAACAGCACGGCCCCTTGTCCTCCCTCTTAGCCGTCATGGCTGATCCGACCCAGATCAGTCTGGCCCAACGGAGAACAAAACCCACAATACCGTCCCTACGCTATCAAGGATCACACCTCCCACCTTGTATAACCCTCGTAGTGAGGGCTCCAACCCTATGAGATAATTCAATCAGCACCTATGAACCCAAATCCTACAATATCACAGCTTGAGATTCGATTGTAACCAATTTTTTGAAAATCTTTCAAACAAGTGACATCAAATATCAAATTTACAAAAAGAGTCCAACCTTATGCGCACAAATATGGAGAACTACGTCAGATTTAGAATTAGATCAAAGATGGATAAACGTAGGACATCAATTCCACTTTATAATTCAAACTTGAGTGATCATTCATTAGGATCAAAGCAAAAACTCTAATTACGAATTTCAGATTAGGAATCTTGCTCAGAAAATACGAATTTAAGATTAAGAACCCTGCTCAGAAAATACGAATTTCATATTAGAGATCGTGCGCAGAATAAGAAAAAACGAATTTCAGATTAGGGATCAATTACCTCCAGAAAACACGTAAGATCTCATGAACCAGATTTTTAACAAAGCACAATCATAAAAACGAAATCATTCAAAAACAACATCTGAAAAATTTCCCGGTCACGCCAGCATCAGAATGCATCGTCGTTAGAAAAATCTAGATCATGTTTTACGACAAAAAAAAGTAAACACTTAGTAGGGATTTTATAGGTTTGTAATCAGAAGGAAATTAGCACCTTAACCATCAGTCTTGTCACTTAGGAAAAAGAACGGACAATCTACACAATTCGTTACCAACCTTTCATGCCCACCCCTCGCACATGTCATGTCCTCTCTCTCTTCCAACCTCCACCTCCTCCTTCATCGGCTTCAAAAGCATCTCGGCTGCTCGTGGTCTGCATCACATCTAACAAAAAACCTGAACGATGAAGATTGTCGGACTGTGGCCAACACTTACCACAACACAGCCATGCAGCGAGCCCAAAATTGTTGAGCCTGTCGACGAACCGTCGCTGGTAGTCCGGAGGGAGAAAGAACATCCATGGCGGCAGAAACCTACTCGATCCGCCATCTCTCGTAGCCCGCCGTTAGAAGCTTCACCAATAGCAGACCTAAGGACAATAGTCCTAGGGAAATGAAAGCAGCACCAAACTCACTCCTCCTCGTCTCATCGCACGTCCCTCTCCTCACGCAACAGTAGAGAAGGTAGAAACATACCACCGCGGCCAAGGCACAACCACCCTCATCCCATGCAACTACCATCCAAGTATCATCGTGCACAACTCTGCGCCAACCTTCGGAAGGTACCAGCTCTCGCCGTGAAAATGCGATGTCGATATGGGGCGCAACGCTCCTCGTAGCGCTGCCCCCTCCGCCACAAATCAATCAATCAATCAAGAAGACAAAAAGTAAAAAAAAAAAAAAGAGTGGGTAAAACAAAAATTGAAAAACAAAACCAGTGTGTCCCTCCACGCTAATGTTTGTGTGTGTGTGTGTGTGTGTGTGTGTGTGTGTGTGTGTGTGTGTGTGTGTGTGTGTGTCAATATATGTTGTTGTTGTTGTTGTTGTTGTTGTTGTTGTTGTTTTTTTTTTTTTTTTTTTTTTTTTT
>BFEA01000196.1:2032820-2056586 GCA_003427395.1 Chara braunii | reverse complement strand
ACACACACACACACACACACACACACACACACACACACACACACACACACACACACACAGCTCTCAGAGAACTTTCTGCGTTTTCCAGGATTGATTGTTACAAGTAGAAGCAAACCTGCAGGTAGCAGTCGCATGCGGATCTCCATTCCCAATACAAAGTGTACAGTAGAGTTCCATCACCGCAGGAGTCTAACCTGCCGCACTGACTTTCCGCTGCTTTTCCAGATCAGCTGGTTCAATGCTGCTCAGATCTCTGCTTGTCCCATGATTGCAAAGAACTTGAATGAAGACGCGCTGCTGCTTTTCCAGATCGGCTGGTTCCATGCTGCTCAGATCTCTGCTTGTCCCATGATTGCAAAGAACTTGAATGAAGACGTGCTCATTGCAGTTCATGCACAACAGCTGCAGTGGCGAAATCTCGCGCAAATGCCTCTCCTGCAGATGACCACTTGATGCCGGCAATGAATTCAAACACACTACACCAAAAACTGCAAAAAACTGCAAAAAACTGCAAAAAACTGCAAAAAACTGCAAAAAACTGCAAAAAACTGCAAAAAAAACTGCAGAGAGAATGTGAATGCGAGCAATGACAATCTGTCGAAGACCAGGACCTAATGAAACGAAGTTGAATTCGTGAGATGGACTGCCAGAAAAGGTTCTAAAGAGCAAAATGAGACTAACGTTCAGCAAAATACTCACGGTCGTCTTCAGAGTACTGCTACCTGCTCAACAGGTCTGGACTTCCCACAAGTTCCCAGACTCCAGAGTCCAGAGTGAATTGATCTTTGAAGACAAAAAAAGATTACTGAAGAAAAGGTCTGAACAAGAGGGGGGGAAATCCAGATTCCATCATTCCATGTCTGAGTGTACCCCTCTTCCTGTTTCCTTCCTAGCAGCTGGCTGCTGCTCTTGGCGCAGACTGAAACATGTACCACCTCATAGCCAATTACTCAAATACCCACTGCCTCTTCAAAAATCATGTGGAAAAACTTCAAAAAAGAGAAAAGGACGGAAAGGAAAACCTACCGCACCCGTCGTCACTCCGGGTCATCGATTCAACGGGACCAACTGAGAAAGCGCAGGGTCGCAGACCTCCTCCTAACTAGGGTTTGCTCCCTAAAAAACTGATAAGCTGGGGGCTCTATCAATCACTTCTATCCTACCTACAGAATATTACAGGGCATTTCTGATGGCAATTGACGAGCTCGCACCGCCATTTCTTTCCTGATCACCGGGCTGAAAGAGACGCGGCAACGACGCTTGTACTGAATCAGATACGTAGCACCTGAGGCACTCGAGACCGAGATGTAGAACCAGAATCACTCGCGACCGATATGTAGTGCTAAAATTACTCGAGAATCTTAAGAGTATAATTAAACGCATGGTTGTTAATTACCATGGTTATCCAACTTATCCTAGTATGATGCGAATCATCAGATCATCAGTGAACATTGATTACTGACTGTCATATGAGAGCTGCTAGTCCTCTTAGTAGGCTAGCTACCTAGCGTGAATTCGTCATCGATCTACAACTTCCATCTACAGATATATTAGTGATCAGATTAATGATATATGTATATAAGATAATATAATATATATATCGTCAAATAGAAGATAATATAATATATATATCGTCAAATAGATATATATATATCGTCAAATAGAACTGCCCGGTAAACCGTAGGCAGAGTGTGACAAAATATACATATATTTGTATGCACTTTGTACATATTTGAGTCCAGATCACCTAATACGACTGCCATCAGTGATGAGAATGGCGGAACGAGACAAGGTCCGAGGAAGACTGACTACAAGCAAGACAGGCGTGGAAACAGAGCCGCTGCCTATCGGCCCTGTCCCACCTCACACATGAGACGGTCTGCTGCGTACCGTGACCCTTGGGGAAACACAAGAGGCCACATTGACCCTTCGCAAAACACAAAAGACCACCACGACGAGTCCAGCTTCACAAAGTTGACGCCAACGCCGACTTAAAAAAATATGTCGATTCTGAAGTGCCCGTGATGGTTCTGGCCAATAGAGATCATTCAGACAATACACAGAATGGTGAGGCAGAGAGGCACCACCACCACCACCAGCAGCAGCACTACCACCACACCCGGCACAAGCAAGATATGAAATATGCAAGAACTTGGTGTGTTGATCGCATTTCGGCGTGACATTTTCGGATCTCAAGGTCCCCAGGACCAGCCATTGTCAAACACATTGCACTGAGCTGAACAGCTCTCACTGCTCTCCCATGAAGCGGTTCAGAAATTCTCGACATACAAAAGAGCGGAAAAGAAAACGCCGCGTTCCGAGGCATCGGAAGTCTACTCTGCAAATCGTGGCCCCGGAGTTCCCACTGCTTCTCTCCGAAAATTCACCGAGGCATTCATTATTCCCCATATTATCACTTTGATGCCTCGCCAGTACAACCACAACCTACGACTGCCTGCCGCCATCTGATCAAACTGACGCTGTCGACATCGACCCCTGGCCCACTGAAGCTCTGTCAAAGCGCACCAATTTGAAAGTGAAGCAGCCAGTCTGAGAAAGAAAGTCTGACCTGGATTCAAAAGTATGGCAAGCGTTCCACTGTTGTTCCACACATGAGACCAACCCACGTCCTTCCTGTCGTGATCACTTCGCGCATCCCGCATCACATCAGATTCTCCAGGAGCGGATGGTTCAGGCATGGAGAATGCAAGGGAGATCAAATTCGAACGGAAGCAAACCATTCGCCACGCAAAACATCATCATCTCACCAAGAGCAAGGTCCTACTTCCTCGAACTGTGTTTATAGCTGTTGATCCTTGTAATCTGTGCGGTTCAGAACGTAGAATCCAGTCAAAGATGGACCTAGACCTGGTTGACCAAGCAGAACATGATAATAGTGTACGACACAAGGCAAAGGAGTACGTCCAGCTTGTACAGCAGCCCCTTGCTGACAAGTAAGACGTGCGATGGGTCCTTGCATTTGCACTTCTGCCTTGTCAAAGATCCAGCTAAGAACTGGTCACTTGATGGTGGTAGGTGCGATCATAGCTCTCGACAAAAGCTGACAGCAGCCTCGGCAGGCATGAAGTCGAAGAACTATGAAACAAAAACATAAAAATGACAAAACCGAACAAGCATCCTGGGATGCTGCTGCTAGCCCAATATCCGAGGAATGTTCTTCGCGCCAATTCACGAAAGAAAAAGATCTCAGACATCTGAAGGCAGCAGCCGACAAAAGACAAGCCGGTGGACATATTGCGACGAAGTACAAGGCTGTGGCGATTTGTGGCCCATAAGACAATCCATGACACATTGCGATGAAGTACAAGGCTGCGGCGATTTGTTGCCCATGAAAGGCTTCTAGAAAAGGCTGTCTGGTCAAAACTTCAGATTCCGAGATTCTGCTGCTGTAATTTGTCGTTCATGAAGGCTCCTGAAAAAAGGCCGACTGCCTAGGGTCAGAATCCTGACAAGGCTGATTGTCTAGGGGTCAGAAAATCCTGACAAGGCTGACTGTCTAGGGTCAGGGCTGCCTGTCTAGGGTCAGGGCTGCCTGTCTAGGGTCAGAATCCTGACAAGGCTGACTGCCTGGTCAGAATCCTGACAAGGCTGACTGTCTACGGTCAGAATCCTGAAAAAAGGCTGACTGTCTAGGGTCAGAATCCTGACAAGTCTGACTGTCTGGTCAGAATCCTGACAAGGCTGACTGTCTACGGTCAGAATCCTGAAAAAAAGGCCGACTGTCTACGATCAGAATGCTGAAAAGGCCGCCTGTCTGCTCAGAATCCTGACAAGACTGACTGTCTAGGGTTAGAATCCTGAAAAGGCGGACTGTCTAGGGTCAGAAAAGTTCGGATTCGACGGAATGAATTTCTGCTTCTGCCAAAGACAGAGGCCTGGGTTTGCTTTCAACTTGTCCTCGGCTACAAAAAAAACTCAAATCAGCCTTCCAGGCTTCCACATTAGATGGTGTCTGATAATGGGTCCCCAGGTCCAGAACCAGGACCTCTGAAAAAACAGCAGGATCACAGACGCCAGCTTTGAGCGGGAAAGGCTACGGAACTAACCTCGAGCTAAGGAACCACCAAAACAAAAAGAAAAGGGGAAACAAAAACGTGAAAGGAGCGTTCAGTGTTCACAAAAAAACGATGGCTTTTCCGCAGACGAGGGAGTCCGACCGGAAACTCTGCGCAATGCTTGCGATTGAATGCAATACAATCAACGACTAAAAGTTCAAAAATCGCTAAAATACCTACAGTGGCGAGAAGTTTCATCTAGTATTTATTAAATTTTATTTCATACGTGCACACTCTTGGCATCTTCACATGTCCCCCTCCTCCTCCCAGGCACGCCGTCGGTAAAGTAACGACCACAACCGAAGAAAGTCAAACTGTTAGAGTAGTTTTCAAAGTCAAACCGGGACTAACTGCCCTCCCTCAAGTGCCTCTGGGCATATCATTCAGCTCCGCACAACCTCAAGGCACAGTTTTTCCTGTGTGCTTTGCCTTTTACAGTATACCCTCCTGACCATCCTCTCCACATACAGAATTATTTGCGTTTTCTGAACTGATTAACGTTTTTAAAACTTCCCGCCAACTTTCCAATCACCCCCGCAACATAGTTCCTCGAAAAACTAGTCAACAAGCGTTTTCCTTATTCTCTCTCTCTCTCTCTCTCTCTCTCTCTCTCTCTCTCTCTCTCTCTCTCTCTCTCTCTCGTCATGTACTGCGTGCATCTAATATGGCTATGTTAGTATGTTTACAACTGCCTGCCGATCTCTAAATCACAGGGGAGGCAGGCATCAACCGACATTCAAAGCTCACAACATTGCAGCCACTGCAACAATCATTTATCTCCTTTTTCCAGCGCCAGCTGCAAGTCTCCATCTTTTTGTTGCTCTCAGTGGGAGCTCCCACTGGTGAAACAATGCGGAAACTTCATCCTCCTCATCTTCATCTTCCTCCTCCTCCTCCTTTCTTTTTGACACCTTTGCGGTGGTCCTTGACGTTGGTGTTGGTGGAGAGCCCCTCTCCCTCGGTTTCTCAACCCTTTCCACAGCCATGACAGCGATATCCGACTCGAGGATGAGCGGTTGCCAGGAACCTGTTCTGCTGCCTGCATCCAGGTTATCGCTATATGCATCCAGGTTATCAATCTCAGTTGACGGCATTGCTTCCTTCGTTACTCGACTCGAAGTGATGAGATGACGTTCCACCTGCTCCTTCCCTTGACGTTCATAGGTAACTCTATGTTCCCTCTGTTTTGAGACAATTGGGCTGAAGAATATCGGGGCCGCGGTGGGAGTCTCTGGAGCTGCAGCTCTATCATGACTGAAATTGTCAGAAACCTCGCTAAGGCTGCCTTCACTGGCTGGTGCCCTTGCATGTCTGGGAGTACCCTTTGGGGTGCCTTTTGGGGTACCCCTTGGAGTGACTCTGGGGGTGTGTCTAGGTGTGATCTTGGTCGGGGTGTGTCTAGGTGTGATCTTGGTCGGGGTGCTCTTAATCGGCGGCCTCTTTTCCCCCACTTCACCTACTATCTGACCAATGTCTGACGGGGTCTCGGGGACGGAAACCTCAGATCCTGCCGTGAACTCAAACTTCTCCCGCTTCTCCGGGATGGGAACCTCAGATCCCGACTTGAACTCAAACTTCTGTGGTATGAGAACCTCAGATCCCAACTTGAACTTCTCCAGCTGTGGACGAAGTTTGTCGACTTCAACAGCCCTCTGAGGTGTATGTCCTTTTGGATACCTCTTGTCCTGTAAATCATGACTACTGCTGCTGCTGCTGCTAACCGCCGAGAAGAACGATTCGATCATTCCAAATATGACACCACCTGCAAATGCGAGCTGACGAATGAGCAATGGGGCGAGGGGGATCTCATTCAATACCATGAGTACCCTATCCCAAGCGTCTCTCAGTTGTTCTTCATGGCTGAACCACAACTTGGCCATGGTTTCTGCCAGACAATGACTCTTCAGTAGGTTCAGGACATTACTGACTGAATCAACCAACCCGCCAGCGAGCCGAAACATCTCTCCTGCAGTGGCACTTCTCATAATGAATGATGACAGCGACGGACCCAATGGTGATGACAATGATGATGATGATGACGATGATGACGACGATGAAGCGTTGATGATGATGATGATGATTCGTTGATGATGATGATGATGATGATGATGATGATGATGATGATGATGATGATGATGGCAGCAACAGACTTTACAGGTGAATTCGCAAGCACTCAGTTCACGTTGTGAACAGCTCCAAGAATACCAACATTGCCGAGGTATCAAAAGCAGAAGGATAGGAACATCCAATATTACCTGCCTGAGCTAGAGTCCCAGTATGTGAGAGAATAAAAGGTTTCCCTCAACCAGCAAGTATCAGCCACTGACAGCCAGTATTGCCTGCTCCAGAGTCTAAATTAGTAGACTCCCCATGATCTGCAAAAGAACCCGCATTGTACCTATGTTGTGACTAGGCATCTGCAAGGCAACCGCAGAATATACTTATGGTCGTTGCTCGTGAATCAAAGGTCAGATATCGGGGAACAACCTTATTACAGAAAGATATTACCCAAGGCATCTGTGTCCAAGTGCATGAGAGCGAACAGCAGGACAAGGGCCTCGAGCACCAGCCAGGGGGCCTGCTCCAGAGTCAACAGCGAAACTACATCAGATTCACCATCTGCACGCAAGACAACCACCACATTCATCACACAGGCCCGTCAATGATTTGTCAGACCGTTGGGACATACCATACCCCCCCCCCCCTGCAACCAAAAGAAGTCTGGGCCCCCCCTTTTTTTATTTTTGAATTTTTTGGACTCGGCCATAACGTGAAACAATTTCTCAGTACCACTGAGCCTAGCTCAGTTGGTTCATTGGTACTCCCATGAACTGTTGAAATAGTAGAAATAGAGACGGAAATGGCAAAACAATTTCTTTACCTGGGGCCAGCAGTTCATCGATGATATCTCAAGGCTGTCGCCCACACTTGCACCATGTGATTGGTGAATCACGATTTTGCGTCAGATATAGTCGCAATGATGATGTGTTCGCCCCATGACTTATACCCGCCCTTGGTCAAATGTACTTCGTTTGGCGAGGCCAATGCCCCTTCGCCTTTCACATAGCCAAGCCCTCGATCCCCTTGGTTAATCCAAAGACCGCCTGCTCTTTCTACTTTATCATCTTAGAGACGTAGACTTCCAAACAGGACACTTGCACCCCACGATTCGTGATTTACGATCTCGCATCATGAAACATATGAGACGACTGCAAGGGAGCTTTGGAAGGAATACACCCCAAATTCAGACAAGTGCCACCGGGACTCCCGCAGCTTCTCCACACACGTTGTCTTGAATCCAAACTGAGCGGCCTTGATGGCTGCCACGTAACCTCCCAGACCTCCACCAATCACCACCACTACATTACATATATGCATACATGTATGTTATGCAATCAGACTTGTCTCAACTTCACTCGCAACGTGCATACTCGTAGACGTCGATCACAAACAACTTCTTCAGCACGAAGATCAGCAACAAACTTGGGATGGCACCTAGCGCCCACACAGAAAACTCCAAGATATGGCCTTCGGCCAAAAATACAGCTTAAGTCAACTTGTTACATCTAGCGGCTATGGCTGCTGAACGCCATCCGAATTCCCACCCAAACATTGTATCCACCGTTAGACATATCTCACTCACTCACATACATGCACGCACGCACTAGGATCTACCCTGAATGTCCACGCATCCTCGCACACACACACACTACACGCTAATGTGACGTCAACACTCGGCAGCTATGGCTGCCATTGTCTTCCTCCTCTAGGTGGCTATGGCCGTCGTCATCCACCTCTGCCCTTTCGGTCACCGGGCACCTGCAGACCTCCTTGCACAAGTCGCACCAGCAGCGCTTCTGCATGGCTCGCAGGCGAATGAATGAATGGCTACATGCTACTGTGACGTCAACACTTGGCGGCTATGGACGCCATAGTCTTCCTCCTCAAGGTGGCTATGGCCGTCGTAATCCACCTCTGCCCTCTTCATTGCCCTGCACCTGCAGACCTCCTTGCACAAGTCGCACCAGCAGCACTTCCGCATGGCTCGCAGGCGAATGAATGAATGGCTGAGCGGTGCCTCTTTATTTATACTGTTTTGTCGGTGCTCTGGCCTGCTGGCGGTTCCAGGCCCAAACATGTGCAGCCCCACCTGGTACTTGCTGACTGGACAAGGTGGAGTGGGACTGGGAAGTGCTGACTGGACTAGGTAGACTGACCGACTGACTTCTACAGCCTCGAAAGGTCAAGTTGATGCTTCTAGAACCTCCTAGGCTAGCGTAGACTGACCCTTCGCTGTACGTAGGACTAACCTGGCTGACTGACCCTAAGACTTCTAATCCTATGGTCTACGGTTCGAGTCCCCATGACCCAACTAACATGCAGAACGACCACCTACGACTTTAGGGACAGGTCGCGGGTTCGAGGCATACCGGGTCAACGGGTAGATGTACAGGGGGTATGGGTGGGTCTAGGGATCGAGCCCTGGGATCTGCACTGTGGCGCAATCTGGGTGAAACCGTATCCCTCCCGCCACCCTAAATTCGAGTTCCCCCGAACTCTCTAATCCAAGGCAAGACCTTTACCCTCCCTTGCCCTCTCGTAGGCATGCACCATGTCGCAAGAGGTCTCTAGAAGCTCAGTTCTCGTGAACCACCTGTCGTCCTCAGGTTCTTGGTAAGCAAACCTAACTTTATATTGCTTTTAGGGATGACCCCAACCTCCAGTCCTAAAAACGTCTTCTTCCACTATGCGATCTGTGTCGTATGTGCAATCCATATCTGGCGTGATCATAGATCTCCGCGAAGGAAACTGTTCGCAGGTCATGCATGGCAATAACTTTGATGCATGGAAGATTGGATACGTATGGAGCAGTGGTATCTCTATGGTGTACAATGGTCTGTCCTCTCCTCCTTAGTTCTAGGACAGGCCATGGCCCTCTGTACACCGGTAAGAGCTTCGATGAGATGTTTTCCTATGGTGCGACTGGGTTGCCTACCTGGAACTCTGAAGATGGGCGATGTTGATTTGTTTGCTCAATCATGCGAAGCTGGGCCTTTCTAAGGTTTTCGACCACCCTAGCCACTTCCTTTTCGTGCTGCAAGGCAAATTCTCTAGTACCGGGAGGTAACCTCTGAATCTGGTCCCGATTCAACCCTTCAAACGGCGTACGCGGTCTACAGGACTTCCGCAGCTCGTTAGGAGTTCGACAACTAGCTAGGTGTACACATTTGTTATCAGTGCTAGCCACCTTGCGGAGCATCTCATCCTAGTTCTCTTGATCTGGTCGAATATACATCCTGAGTAGTTGCTGCACAATCTTATTTATCTGCTCTATCCGACTGTTTGTCTGTAGATGACGACCTGACGATATCAACAACTTAAAGCCGTAAACCTTCATAAGATCCTGCCAGTTCTGGCTAGTAAGCCGCGTGTCTCAGTCACTAACTATTGACAACGGTACGCTATGCTCGCTTACCCATAAATAAAAAACTTTGCTATCACTGCGTTTGTTCTTGCCTCTGCTGGTAATGGTACAAAAACGACATATTTCTTAAGCCGATCGACTATAACCATAACTTGGCTTTTGCCATGCCTACTCCTAACTTCGATATCCATAAAATCTATAGAAACACTCTCCGGGTCCTATTGGAAGAGGCAAGGGTCGGAGAAGACCTAATGGTGCTCGTGTCGGAGTCTTGTTGCGCTGGCAGACTTCGCAATGCAAACATATTCTATGCACTTTGGTTTCATGTCGGGCCATGTATACGACATCATAAGGTTGCCTAAGGTCTTTTGCCAACCGAAGTGCCCTTCTGCATTATGGCATTCCCCTAAGATCAAGCTACGAATCTCCTCGTTATTGGGGATGCACAATCTGACAACGACATTGGTCTTCTCAAACAGTAGCCCGTTCGTGGTTCGATAGTTAGATACTATCAGGGGTTTCTTTCACTCGTTTTAGCAGGTCGCTGATGATTGAATCCATAGCATACACATCATTTATCTTTTGCTGCAGTTCCGCCCCTATATCCAAATGGTGTACTATCGCGCCGAAGTAATATGTTTTTCTTCTTAGTGCATCGGCTACCACGTTGTACTTACCATTAAGGCATGAGCTCAAAGTCAAATTGATCTATTCCAGCAACCCATCTAGACAACTTGGGCGTCATCTTGGCTTGCATCTTCAGCCACCTTAGGGTCTTGTGGTTTGAATCGACTTTGAAGTGCCTCCCAAGCAAGTGGTGCTTCCAATGATCTAAGGCCTGACTGAGAGCCTAGAGTTCTCTTTCATATGTTGAGGCCGCTACCTTTTCTGAAGGCAGCCTAGCGGTCATGAACTCTTCGGGTCGTAATATAGCGCCTAATATAGCGCCTATGTAATACTGACTGGCATTTGCCATGACAACAAATGGCAACGAAGGATCGACTACTTCGAGAACAAGATACTCTACCAAGGCCCTCTTCAGCTCCTTGAGGGCCGAGGTGCAATCTTGGTCCCACTTCCAAATTGCTTCCTTTTTTAGGAATCTGCAAAGGGGAGCAGCGATAGTGGAGAAGTTCCTTACGAAATTATGATAATAGTTGGCCAATCCCAAAAATGAACGCAACTAGGTCATAAGGCGAGGAGTTGACCAATCTATAATCGACGCTATCTTACTGTCCTCTGGTTCAATGCCGTCTCCATCCAATACGTGGCCCAAGTCAATGATTTTGTGTCGGCCCACTCGCACTTCTTCGCGTTGATCTTGAAGTTACGTAGCTTTCCCAAGATCTGCCTCAGATGAACCTCATGTTCCTCGAGGGTCTTGTTGAATACTAAGATATCGTCTAAGTAAACTACGACGAATCTATCTAGCCATAATCTAAATTAGTCATTCATACAACGCTGGAATGTGGCTGGTGTGTTAGTGTCCAAAGGACATCACTATAAACTCATAATGCTCGTATCTAGTTTGAAGCGTCGTCTTGTATTGATTGTCAAGGTGTACCTCTATGTGGTGGTATCCTGACCTCAAATCTATCTTCATGAAATACTGACATGTTGCATCCGATCTAATAGATAATGTATACAAGGCAGTGTTCTACATTCTTGACTGTTATGGCATTTAGACTCCTACAGTCTATACACATTTTAAATTTCCCCCCTGTCTTTGGGTAGAAAAGAACAGGTGCGTCAAAAGGAGATGAACTAGGTTTGACCCATCCTTTTTCTAGGAGCTCGTCGAATTGCTCGTGTACCTCCTCTAACTCCTTGGGAGACACTCTATAGACTGCCCCCTCAGATGTTCTTCTGCCAGGCCTCATCTCTATGTTGTGCTGGTTAGGTCTTGGTGCTACCCCTGAAGGTGCTTCAAACAAATCTACTCCTCCAGCAAACTGGCAATAGTGGGGTGAGTTTCTTTTCCTTCCTTTGGCGTGTCTATGACTGGTCTAACATAGGTGACGAACACCTGTTCCTCGAGTTGCTCCTCTCTGACAAGTCTAGCAAACACAGGAGCGTTGAGGCAGCAATGTGTCAAGGAGTTGTCTACCCCTGACTCGTAACACAGGCGATCTTTCTTGACCCCATCTGACGGGCAAGGAAGCCTGCACTCGTGCTCTTGAAGGTGCAAAGTGACCCCGACTGCCTCTCCCCGACCTTTACCAAGTACTATATCAAATGGGAGATTCTCTTCTATGACGAATGTCACAGTGTGAAGGATTTTCTCTATCTTTCCTCCTTGTTCTTCGTGAAAGTACGCCTGGACTCCCTCGATGTATTCCTCAACCTGCATCGTGTTGTTGTCTGCGACGATATTGACTACATGCTCCTTCAACTTTTGGACCTTGATGCCTAGCCTCAACTTCTTCAACGCTTTACTACTGATTGAGGCCTAACCTCAACTTCTTCAACGCGTTACGACTGGTACAACTCTTGGTGGCCCCACTGTTTATAAGGGCCCCTACTTTAGCTCTAAAGACCTCTATATCTAAGAGGATTAGTTGCCCCTTTCCATCCTTCTTCATTTTGGCCCAGGCCAACCTTCTCTATTTCAACTCTTCGACTAGGCCTATGAGGGAAACATCTAGAGAGACCCTAATGCAAGCAGTCTCTGGGCAGCTAGCTACACGCTGGCCAGCAACCTCTGCCATGGAGATACGTGGAGTGGGAGTTTCTAATTCACGCGCGCGCTCGTATCCACATACTCCTGGGGTAGGGGCGGTTCCTACCTCTACCGGCGATTGCCATTTGCTGCCCAGATGCAGCACGATCCCTATACTTTGGGCAGAATTGATGATGTTCCCAGGGTGTCCACTGACCCGCATTGGTATTTGTTTGCACGGTCCTGCCAAGCATTCTGTCCTATTCCCAAGGACTCCCAAGGACTCCCAAGGCCACCCTTCGGGCCTTCCTGGGTGCCACCCTCCTCTTCCGGGAGGTGACAGATTAAACCGCGAGCGGTTGGATTGGGGACCTTCACCCCTTCCCCCCGCTTGCCTGTCCTTCTATGACGAGAGTCGTAGAGTGAAGGACTTTCTATCTTTCCTCCTTGTTCTAGGCGAAGTACGCCTGGACTCCCTCGATGTATTCCTCAACCCGCATCGTGCAGTTGTCTGCGACAATGACTTTTGGACCTTGACGCCTAGCCTTAACTTCGTCAATGCTTTACGACTGATTGAGGCCTAGCCTCAACTTCTTCCACACTTTACGACTGATATAACTCTCGGTGGCCCCACTGTCTATAAGGGCCCGTACTCTAGCTCTAAAGACCTCTATATCGACGAGGATTGGTTGCCCCTTTCCATCCTTCTTCATTTTGGCCCAGGCCAACCTTCTCTATTTCAACTCTTCGACTAGGCCTACGAGGGAAGCATCTAGAGAGACCTTAATGCAAGTAGTCTCTGGTCAGCTAGCTACACGCTGGCCAGCAACCTCTGCCATGGAGATACGTGGAGTGGGATTTTTTAATTCACGCGCGCGCTCATCTCCACGTACACTTGGGGTAGGGGCAGTTCCTACGTCTACTGACGATTGCCATTTGCTGCCCCAGATGCAGCACGATCACTATACTTTGCGCAGAATTAATGATGTGCCCAAGGTGTCCACTGAACCCGCATTGGTATTCGTTTGTGCAGTCCTGCCAAACATTCTGTCATATTCCCTAAGGACTCCCAAGGACTCCCAAGGCCACCCTTCGGGCCTTCCTGGGTGCCATCCTCCTCTTCCAAGAGGTGACAGATTGGAACGTGGGCGGCTAGATTGGGGACCTTCACCCCTTCCCCCCGCTTGCCGGTCCTTGCTGCCGCTAACCTCCTGGTCTCCCTGGCCTCGACTACTTGAGGCCTGACCATTCCTACCTCGGCCTCGTCCTCCTTGCTGCTTCCCTCCAGCTGCGACAACAACGTAAGTACTCCCCTTCTCTACCCCAATGTCTACCTCTTCTTCTAGTCCCCATTCCATGTCATTATAACGGACTTCCTCCACACCACCTTCTTCCATTGTTAGAATCAAACTATTTGGCCTTGACCTGGCCAAAGACGGTGCGTCCTTTCCACCTTTTCACCTTTGTCAAATCCTTATGCTAGAAAGTGGTAATTGGCATGGCTTCGACAGCGAATGCGACAACCTCCCCACTGAGGACATTGTATGTCATTTCGGGTTGTTGCTTCTTAGCAAAGAAGTGCCCTTGCATCTGCTCGAAAAATGCACGGCAAAAGAGTTGGACGAGCTGGACCTCAGTCACTCTGTTTCCTGGCACAACAATCAACTCGTCCATGGCAGCCTTTAGAGAGTGTACACTCCTCCATTGCCGCGTGTGAATCATACAAAGTTTATCATACACTAATTCCACTAGTGGCGTCTACAAATCGCTCTCACGGTGCAGCGAGAAAGTCAAAGAGGTGGGTAACGATCGAGTACTGGAACATGTCAATTTTGCAGTGCGTTGTGCGTGCAAGGGATCACGGGAAGCTGGTTGCTTCTTCTCTAAGAGCCTGAAAGGCTACCAAGACATGATCCTCGGATGCTTCTTCTCTAAGAGCCTGAAAGGCTACCAAGACATGATCCTCGGTTGCTTCTTCTCTAAGAGCCTGAAAGGCTACCAAGACATGATCCTCGGGGTCTACACCCTGTAAATACATATACGATTCGACACTGGTCTCTCAATTGTCGAAGTCCTCCCCATTCTTCCCACTGAAGAGCTCAGGGAACTATATTCTTTCGCGGCAAGGTCTGGACTCTTCTTCTTAAGGGGCCGCTATCTTGGCGCCCTCTATGGCGCCCGTACAAAACTTCTCTGTCCTCCCTATCACTCTATGAATCTCCCCAACTAAATGGGTCATCGTTTCTTGCACAAATTCTCGAGATCCGACTCGTACTGATTCGAGCGCGATATCATGGCCGCGAATATGTTTCAGTTGTTCCTGGTCGACGATCAGTATGGACTCTACGCTCCAGGACAGGGTGTCGATCTTCTTTCCTAGCTTCACCGTAGTCTCTACCGCCTTTAACACCTTTTCCATCCTCTCTGCAACCTCCAAGTGCCTGCTCCTTTCTTGTGCTAGGCGCAACTTCCACTCCATATGTTTTTCATGTTCCCTTGCTAGCTAGCATAAGGGATCCCCCTCTCCTTCCAACTCTCTTGTTACCGCCTCTCTCTGTTTGGGGAATCATTGGCTCTGCCTCTTCATCTTCCCCCACTGATAAGTTAGCGACCCACTCTCTTACTGCCTTCTCCACCTCCTCGGGTGGGGCCATACTCCCCCCCTTCTCGGCAACGAAGCCTCTTCTCCAACAGCTTCTTCTTCTACTTATGCCTCCACTACAGCCAACTCTGCCCCTTGCTCTCTCTTCCACTTCTCCATTTCTTCTTCCATATGCTTCTTTTTGGCTGCTTCCTCTTCCAACAAGGCCAACTTTTTTGGCTGCCTGATTAACTCATTCTTCTCCATCTTCTCCTCACGGAGAATTGCGGCAGCCCTCTCTTCCTGTGCCTTACTATAGGGGGTGGTGTTCGTTCCGATTTTTGGTCGTCACCATGTTGACAGGGGCACAATCACTTATGATTCCACTCCTCAACACGTAGACCAACCCTCTAGACTTCGACTCTCTATAGGACTACAAAGATCTCCCTTCTACTTTAGCCAGGTTACCACAATTGTCAGATGCTTTCACAACCACATTCACCAATCTTTCCACTGCTGACGGATGCGAGCCCAACCACAATCACCAGTCTCTCCACAGTCGTAGGATGCTTTCGCAACCATAGTCACCAATCTTTGCACTGCCGATGGATGCGTTTGCAACCACAGTCTGACTTCCACTTCAAGTTGACACTCTGTCAACTACTCGATTCTAGCCTAAGCTACTCTAGTTTGTCACTGCAGGACCATTGGATGATCAAGAGGCATTTTAAGGAGGTCCCCCACAACTCCTCGAGAATTCTTTAACGTCGTAGTCAGGACGACGATCACAGCGAAAGTCCTCTCAAGAAACCCGCTCTGCAGCTCGGAGTTCGGGTATAGTGTACCACCCAGAGCAATGTGTGGGTTTGTACTGGTCCTCAAGGTGTTTTCCTAAGTCGCCTAGCATCAGATACACCTCAAACCCTACCAAGTCCCGTGCAGACACTGGCTCACAGCCCCTATCTGACCACATACACAAAACTTACCGACCTAGACAGAAGTGACTCGATGCAGAAAGAGAAGACAATTGACTCTCAACAAGTACCAAGGTGAGTGTGCATCATCCACAAGGCGTAGGGACAAGGGCTAGGGCCTGAAGGGATTATACCACTCCTCGCTCCGCACTCCAGCTTGGTCAACGGGAACGGTCAACACTCGCTAGTGAACGCTGGTCAATCGCTTGGTCAAACATCACCGATTAACCCCTGATCAACGTCGGTCAACGTCGATCAGCTCGATCAACGCTGGCTATGGCGGCTCTCTGCCCTCCGTCAACTTGCTTCTCCTTCGTCCATAAGCTCGGCTACACTCGACTTCTCCGTCCTCTAGCTGGCTATGGCTTCCGTCACCTTCGTCACCTCTCTCTCTCTCTCCCCCTCATCAATTTCTCCTTCATCCCGCTTATCTCCTTCTTCCTCCGAGCTTGGCGGCTTTGGCCACTGTCCGCTAAGGCAGACTATCTTCTCCACGTGCGTCTCTCTCTCTCTCTCTCTCTCTCTCTCTCTCTCTCTCTCTCTCTCTCTCTCTCTCTCTCTCTCTCTCTCTCTTCTTCTTGCCTCGCCTGTGGTCTCCTTCTTCGTCGCAGCGACAAGTGTGACGGTGCAGACAATGGGAACCAGCTCCGATTCAGACTTGTCTCAACTTCACTCGCAACATGCATATATGTAGACGTCGTTGGCAAACAACTTCTTCAACGCGAAGATCAACAACAAACTTGGAATGGGGCCTAGCGCCCACACAAAAAAATACGGGCTTCGGCCAGGAATACAGCTTCAGTTAACTTCTTACATCTAGCGGCTTTGGCTGCTTAACCCGCCTGAATTCCCGCCCAAACATTGTATCCACCGTCAAACACCCTCTCACTCACTCCCACACATAAACACATGTGCTAGGATCTACCCTGAATGTCTACGCATCCTCGCACACACACACACTACACGCTACTATGCTCGGTGGCTATGGCCGCCGTCGTCTTCCTCCTCGAGGTCGCTATGGCCGTCGTCATCCACCTCTTCCCTCGACGTCATCTAGCACCTGCAGACCTCCTTGCACAAGTCGCACCAGCAGCGCTTCTGCATGGCTCGCAGGCGAAGGAATGAATGGCTGAGTTTTGCTTCTTTATTTCTACTGTTTTGTTGATGCACTACCCTGCCGACGGTCTCAGGCCCAAACGTGTGCAGCCCCACCTGGTACTTGCTGACTGTACAAGGTGGACAGGGACTGGGAACTGCTGACTGGACTAGGTAAACTGACCGACTTCTACAACCTCGAAAGGTCAAGTTGACGCTGCTAGAACCTCCTAGGCTAGCGTAGACTGACCCTTCACTGTACATAGGACTAACCTTCCGGACTGAACCTATGACTTATAATCCTACAGTCTATGGTTAGTCCCCACGACCCAACTAACATGCAGAACAACGACCTACGACTCAAGGGACAGGTCGCGGGTTCAAGGCAGAGTCCCCACGACCCAAGTAACATGCAGAATGACGACCTACGACTTAAGGGAACACGGGTTCAAGGCATAGCGGGTCAATGGGTAGATGTACAGGGGGTATGGGTAGGTCTAGGGATTGAGCCCTGGGATTTGCACTATCGTGCAATCTAGGTGAAACCATTTCAATTATGACTGCGTGGTAGACAGAAGGGCAAGAGGGAGAAACAAACCACCCCTTTAGACTCTATAGAGTCCCCTAACCGATGATGCATGTGTGTGAGAGAGAGAGAGAGAGAGAGAGAGAGAGAGAGAGAGAGAGAGAGAGAGAGAGTAATTACAATAACTAACTACCAACTGCACATACCACCCACCGCACATAGGACCGACTCCACGGAGTAAACATAACAGCCAGATTGCATAGTAGCAGCAGCCACTACATTTAGTACCATCTAGGGCTCACAACAGCCTACCTCACCCTTCCGTTTCCCTGGTTGTGTAACCCCCTGAGCCCAACTATAGTACCATCCAGGGCTCACAACAACCTACCGTCCAGGGCTCCGCGGTTGACAACACGCCTCGCAGGAAGCGTGACTGGGCAACTGGCAAAACGCTTGGTGGTATGAGGGTGAGGGTTTGTCGGGCGTGTGGCCAAAGGGTAATGTTTTAGGAGAGATACTATGGTGGAGAACAGGGTAGCCCCCCGAAGAGGCCGTGGTGACGGCCGAAACGTGTCGGGGATGCTATGGGGCTGAAGCTGTCTATCTCCTAAGTGTTGTTTAATGATGTTTGTTGTTGACAACTTGACATCAACTTTGCAGCGGCATTGATGCTCTATTGGGAGTCTACGTGATAATGTCTTGCAGTTTATATTCATTGTCATTTTACTTGCATCTATTTCCCTAGACTTAGTTGTTGGTGTTTTCCTGCTTTTTCTGCTTCATCACTGCAGACTTTGGTTTGGCAAAGATGCGTTACTAGCTCGGCAGGCATAAAACGGTTTAAACGTTTGTCACTTTGTTACCTTCTACGGGAGGCTGATTGATGCACATGCATCCACTAAGGTTCCTCTACCAGACCGTCATCACATACATCCATATGTCGTGTGCGGGGCGACCCGCGGTAGGAAAACTAAAATCAAACTTGCAATAACAACTGTTGTAATATAATACAAGTATCACGTAGCTCACGATAGACATATTGCCTTTATTGACTTACATAAATATGCAATACTATGATACTGGTAACAATTACCAACGGTTCAGCGAGTCTCCGGGAAGTACCTATCTCAGCCGACTTAGGCCACAAAATTTGATCGTTACTACTACCCTCGCAAAGCAAATGCCCTAACTCTGGAACTAATTGATCTGGTTGTCATCCTACGTATGGCTGGCTGTGGTAGTCGATGCAGTCCGATGGATTTATTTATCATATTATAAAGTTGTTGGAGCATCCCTTCCATTCGCGATCTTGCAGGACGCCCCCAAGTTGCTACTACCACATATTGAGCGGAAAAGTCAAACATGAAGAGTTCACCATCCCCGAAACCTCCCCGAAACCTCCCCGAAACCTCCCCGAAACTTCCAATCACGTAAGACCAGCAAGAAACTGCCAAGAGCTCGAAAGCTACCCCACGAACGAAAGTCCGCGCTTGATATTTGAGAACACTCGACGACAGAACTCTTGATGAACGTACT
This sequence comes from Chara braunii, assembly GCA_003427395.1. NCBI lineage: Eukaryota > Viridiplantae > Streptophyta > Charophyceae > Charales > Characeae > Chara > Chara braunii. Next base: position 2,037,714 of record BFEA01000196.1, on the reverse strand, counting down.
TGACAAGCGTAATTGCACTCGAGAACTCTCGACAAAGGTATTTGTCAAGCATGACTTCATCGACTAAAGTACTTGCCAAGCATGCCCATAGGCGAGCGCACATTCAAAACCATCCTAGCCAACCGTGACTGTGTACAAGCTTCACTGTCAGTAATTTTGTCAGTGGGGATTTGATAATGGATTCGTAAATCGATCAACTAATTCCGGCAGTCAAAACTGACACTGGTCAATGCTTCAGGCCATAGATTTCTTTGTGAATGGCTCTCAATTCAGGACCCCGATTACTCCCTCCGCTGTGACACACTTAAGAGAATCGTGACAGCCCACGAGCGCCCTCAGCGGCCCTACTGCAAATACCAAAAGTTGAGGTCCCACTCACAAGGGTCTCATTTCTTGTGCTGGCCATTATATAACTCCGACGAAACAGTTTGTCACAAACCCCTTGTTGTTCTCTTCTCCCTCCCTGCCTACCGTTTACCAGGCAACTCTATTTGGCTATATGTATGTATATATATCGTCAAATAGAGCTGCCCGATAAACCGTAGGCAGAGAGGGAGAAGAGGACAGCAAACGAGGGGTTGTGCCAAACTGTTTCATCGGAGTTTCACCGACTCATCAGGACATATTGACGATATCTTATCCCTTGAGCAGCATTGGTCACAAGGGGAAGGTCCATGTCGCACTGCTCGTCGGTGTGTATATATCGTCAAATAAAGTTGCCCGGTCAACCGTAGGTAGAGAGGGAGAAGAGGACAACAAACGAGGGGTTGTGCCAAACTGTTTCGTCAGAGTTTCACCGACTCATCGGGACATATTGACGATATCTTATCCCTTGAGCAGCATTGGTCACGGGGGGGACGTCCATGACGCACTGCTTGCCGGATTCAGGTCGAAGTTTTGGTGAGAGGCGGCGGATGAAGGCAATCAAGGGCAGGGGTGTGTGCAAAGGGTTGCGCGTACCGAAATGCTCACAGCGTGCCATTAAATGAGAACACACGCCCCGGGGCGGAGCACACAGCTGGCGTTGATGCGCACAAACATCTTGGAGGAGAGCCAGCCAACTTGCTTTTTTTTTTTTTTTTTTTTTTTTTTTTTCCCAGTTGACCATCGTTTTGTGTGCCCCTTCTCCTTTTTTCATTTCTCGCACCTGTCGTTTTGTGTCCCCCCATTCCTCACACGACTGTCGTTTTGTGGCCCCCTGTAGACGGTCGTTGTTTCTGCGGACAAACATCTTGGAGGCGAGCCATCCTAATGCAGTGGAGGTCACCCACTGCATTTGTTATGTCTGCGAGCGTAGCCCGCACCGCCCACACCACGGGCACTTAGCTAGTATATATATATATCCTCAAACAATATATGTATATCAATATTATCGTCAATCAGAACTGCCCAATAAACTGTAGGCAGAGAGGAAGAAGAGGACAACAAACGAGGGGGCTTGTGACAAATTGTTTCGTCGATGTTTCATATATATATATAATTTGTCACAGCCCCTCATTTGTTGTCCTCTTCTACCTCTCTACCTACGGTTTACCGAGCATCTCTGTTTATATATATAAATATATATGTATATATATATAGAGAGAGAGAGAGAGTATATATTCACGAAAAGGAAAAGGAGGAAGGGGAAGCCCCACCTGCACCTCTTACGTACAAGGCCAGCCACGTGGATGACAGGTTGAGCACAGGCTACCCCCATCCCCATGTGTATATATATGTTTGATGATATCGTCAAACAAAAACGTCCGGTAAACCGTAGGCAGAGACGGGGACGAGGACAACAAAGAGGGGCTGTGACAAAATGTTTTGTCGGAGTACAAATATATATGTATAGATATATATTGATATTTGTACTGATATATATTGTCACAAAACTATATATATATATATATATATATTTTAACGCTACCCAACCAATTCAATTACCTGTCGAATTTGAACAGGACGGCCTTTCAAGCCTTTTTTATTGTCATTATAGTATTACGGGGTTCCCCGTGGCAGCCACATCCGTGCTCAAGCCTCCAACGAGGGAACATGCGGGAGCTGCACCCACGAGCAGGTGCGATACCTGCTATAGCAGGTGGGCGATATCGGCCAGGGGTCAACCGGTAGCATCAGGACCGATCTTCTTCGATGGGCCAGTTGCTCTGCCTCCCCTCCGGTCCCCTCCCCCTTTGAACATCAGGAGTCTCTGCTCAATCCCACTCGGGGGGACCAACGACATATCACAAAAGTATTGACTAAGAGCGTAAGCACGTGAAGTAGAAGAAATAAGATGAACGAAGAAAAGAAAAATGAAAGGACAGACAAGCAAAGAGACGGACAAACCAGAATGACGCAAAATAGTGTCCTCTCATTCTTTGTTTCACAACATTATTATTTCTTTCATTGTTTTACAAAAAAAATACACTGAATCAAAGGATAAAAATAAAAAACAAACACAGATTGAAATCATTCAGTTTCTTAGTCTTCTTGACGCCTCCTCCACTGCGCCTCTTAACGTACAAGGCTCGCCACGTYGATGAAGTTGAGCGCGAGCTGCCCCCATCCCGATATGCCATGACAACCCAGTTGCACGCTATGGGAAAGAGGCAGAGTGAAAGAAGAGGTGTTAAACACAAGGAAGAGAGGAGCAGAAAAGGAAAACCAATAGGCAAAGGGAGAAAAAATAAAAAATGTTGACACACACATCTTCTTTCTTTTACTACATTCTTTCTTTTACTACATTCTTCTTTCTTTTACTGCATTCCTCTTTCTTTCACAGTTTTGCAGTTTTGGTGAAGAGTCTACCACGTTCGCTTTTCAGCGCACCTGCACTTCCTTCTTCATTTTTAATCCTCATTTTCACCCTTCGGACTTTTCTTTTGAGGGTGTTAGGGTGCAAGGTACAAACAAAGTAAAATGACACAAACTTATGTTATTCTTTTACTGCATTCTTCACAGTTTTGCAGTTCTAGTGAAGGGTTTCCCACCCTTGCACATTCTTGTACACTCTTTTCTGCGCACCTGCACATTTTTATCAAGGTGCAACGTACGTCGAAGTAAGATCCTCCCAACAGATAGGACAATTGTCATAAGGATGCGGGCGATGGTAGCAGCCCTCTCGCTGATCTACATGACGAAAACCATTTAGGTAAGCAACTTCATCACAACAGGAGCCAGAGCGTCTGGCATCAACCATACCTCTGAAGCATGCACGACAAACAACATGCCGGTTGCAGGCCATGACGATTGTGGGGCGTTCACCATCACAGTTGAGTGCACATTCGCTATAATGCCCGCAGACACAAATGGGACATACTGCATCTGGATGTAGATGTTCACAATCTGGATACAGGTGGATCCCTGTCGACAGCGGACCCGAAAAATTATACGGTTGTAGTGATGTCGACAAAGTCGATGCTTTCCACAACCAAGTGTAACTGTGTTAGTGATCTCACAAAGGAGGTCACAAGGTGTTAGCGCAACATGTGGGGGAATAAAGACTAAAGCGGGCACGGTGACAGACACGGAGGTAGGCACGAAAACAGACACAGAAACGGGCATGGAAACAGGTGTGGAGGCAGGCACAGAGAGGTACAGAGGCGGGGACGGAAGTACACGTGGTACCCATAGAGTCAGTAATCTGGAAGGAGACGGACACAAAAACAGGCACAGAGACAGGTACGGAGGCAGGCACATAAATAGGCGTTGAGGCAGGCATGAAAGTACATGAGGTACCTGTAGGGTCAATGACCTGGAACAGTTGCAGGTTAGGTTAATTACGCACGAGATCACAGACGACAGTAATAGTTTGCGCCATAGCACCGCCATTCCGTAATTCCCAAGAACCAGAGGCACGGACAAGAGCGGTGCAGTGGCCAGGAGCATGTAGAATATAGGCACAAACATGCAAACAGTGGTCCGGGGTCGCCACCCGAAGGGGCACGCTGCATATCAAGTTCGCGTCTTATCAAAGCAGTCTCCGAAACAGAGACATTGAATCCCCCATGTCGAGTGTAATTACTATCCTTTGGGGGATGCAGAGCCAGGTTATCACCATATAACTCACGTTCCTGAGCATCAAGATCGGAAGCAATGGCCAAGAAATCAGAGCGAGTATATGGTTCCCGACGATAGGCTTGTAGGCATATGTTAGTAGCAGCGAGGCCAACACACATTCGGTGGAGGCCGGTCACGCGGATTTTCTATAGAATCTCCTACAGTCCCCTTGCCAAGTTCATCCTCGGATAGTCCCTCACCATCATCCCTCCTGTTTTGTGTTTGCCGCATTGCAAAAAGGTCTGCAGTCGAAGAGCGTTGCAGGAGTGGTAAGGATGCTCGGGTGGCAATATATATATATATATATATATCGTCAAATAGAACTGCCCAGTAAACCGTAGGCAGAGAGGGAGAAGAGGACAACAAACGAGGGGTTGTGACAAACTATTTCGTCAGAGTTTCACCGACTCATCAGGAGGCTGAACCCTCAACAGTCTGTAGAATCCCCTCACTGATTACACTGTAAGTGATAATCCACCTTAACCAAAATCAAAGTAGACTATCACTCACCCACACTAGATGGAAAACTCTACAGACTGTCGGATCACACCCCATCACAAGCCAGCAAAACACCCACGAAACAAAGAAAGGTCTGTCACAACCAAAAAATACACTCCAGACACGCCGCTGGCACTAGAGGCACAGCATGGGCACGTAGTGATGGCCCCGACCACTGCCGCTCGACCTGACCGGAGAAAACCGTAGCAGGAAGCTAGCGAAGTCGTAGTATATATCGTCAAATAGAACTGCCCGGTAAACCTTAGGCAGAGAGGGACAACAAAAGAGGGGCTGGGACAAACTATTTCGTCGGAGTTTCACCGACTCATCAGGAGGCTGAACCCTCAACAGTCTG
>BFEA01000196.1:2012338-2032406 GCA_003427395.1 Chara braunii | reverse complement strand
CAACAAACGAGGGGCTGTGACAAACTATTTCGTCGAAGTTTTTATATATAGATAGATATATAACCACAACTCATCCGCCAATTTTTCAACATCGGTCGGTCTGGACCTCCACTTAGTTTTACCGAAGCTTCATCCTGGCCATGGTTAGATCACCCGGGCTCGGGTCCATCTATATATATATATATATATATATATATATCTATCGTCACAAATAGAATATATATCGTCACAAACAAAATATATATATATATATATCGTCACAAATAGATATATATATATGTGAGGCTTATGCCCCTATGAGCCCCTTTCAGGCCCTGCCAAGTATCACGTCTACCGCCCTAAGTGAAGGCAGGCACGACAAGGGCCTGAGGGCCCCTATTTCGGTCACCATGCAATTCAAGGAAATTCAGGCAGTTGCGCAGCGCCAGTTGGTTGGAAGAACCCACGCCCTGAGCAGCCTGTTCGAATGTATCGAAGGCAGGCCCAGGGCTGGATACGGGATGTGGGCCTAACACACGCCGTTGACAGTTGGGCGTGAGCAAACACTACAGGCCCAGGGTCTGAGTTGTGTGGACTGGGCCTCAGCCTACCCGCCCCAGCCTACCGGCGCCTATCGGAAGCTTCTTGGGAAAGGCCCAATGCAGCCTGGGACAGCAAGCAGGCAGGCCACTTCCATATAGCAAAGGGCCTACCTCCGCATTGGGCATTCGGGTGCTGGTTGCATGCTGCGCAAGTGCTGCTGCGCTGAAGCTGGCTGGCACTCACGAGCTCACGAGCGCGCAGGAAGGAGCAGGCAGCCATAGCCGAGCTGCGCTGCTGTGAGCTGGGTGAGGCGCAGGGTGGTCCTTGAGTGCATGTGGCATCTGTGTGTTGGGGAACGAGGTTGTGAGTGAAGCGAGAGACATACCCGGTGTTGGAAGCGTGCGGCATTGGCTGCTATCTGCTTGTACTTCACGAAAGTTGTTGTCGTCATCTTCGACATTGTAGTATAGGCTAGATAGGATCTGCCATCTGTAGTCTGGGCGTCGAGCGCCAGACAGGATATCAACATTGGTTCTTCGTTGATGATGATAATAGGACTATTTCAACATTGTCAATTATGAGCTCTTGGTGTGTTCTTATTTGGTGAAACTCGTGATGCAATTTTGTTGTTGGTTTGAGGTCACGACTATCTGGACTTGTGTATGATGTTGTTTGATTGCTGAAGTTCGCTATTGTTCATCTCCCTTGCAAGTTGGTATCGGAGCAGTAGTACGATTGCGCTCATATGGCGCTTGTCTTCTTCCTAATGCGGTACATACATGCGGTCTGCTTGGTGAGTTGGGTCGTAAGTGGTGTGTAATGAGTAGGGCGGAGATAAGGTGTGGCGACCCAGGAGGTGAGGGGATCGCCACGAAGGCTACGGTGTGTATATTGGGTGTTCGCAATGTGATGAGAACTATTTGATGGTTGATTGATGCTGATGTGGAACGGCGAGACAATGCTGGTTGTGCCGATACAGTGACTGGTCATCACAATCGCCATCAGGTCATCTGGTGAGAATATCTGTGGTTGGGGCCAGCTATATTGAGGTACGTTGCTCTTAACCTTATCTACCCTCTTCATCACTTCTTACCGTGAGGTTGGAGTTCCATTTTGAGAGTCCTCTCATGTGAGGTGTGATGTGCGCTCAACCTTGAGAGTCGACATTGTTCTTGTGGAGCATCTGGAAGGAGAGGGCGGTGCTTTCTGAAGGGCCCTGGACGGAGCACTGGGTCAAAGTCACCATGCCAACCCACCGGGAGTAGAGCACGCATGCTTTGCTGCTTTGTCCTTGTCTGCTTGCTGCGCTCATAGAACGGGTACTGAAGGGCAGGCCAGCCCTATGGGAGAGACAAGCACCGGGCGTCTATAAATAAACACCGGCAGGGGAAACCACTGGCTGTGATCGTCGTCCTGCTGCGACGTAAAATAATTCCTGATGACACTTGCGGGCGATCGTTAAATTGCCTCTTGATCAGCCAATTGGTGTAAGGCTCGGTGCACGCGAGGGTAAACACTGTGCAGGGCTGGCCAGCTCAGCAGCTACTCGGGGCACAGGGGTGGACCGTGTGCACACCTTTAGTCACGCACGCTACCGGATCGCTCAGGAACGCTGACGTCAAGTGACAATCAAGGGGAATTGGGGAAGGGGTAGATTCCAGGTGATAAGTTTGAGAAAGATTCCATGCTGTGAACAGACCCAACAAATGACATATTTTTATTTTGATTAGTTAGATGTACAGCCATTGACATCTGACAAACAGCATAGTTTAGAATTGTTCGTTGTTCATTGTGCTTCTGTCTGTGGACTAGTCAAAGTAGAGTAGTGTTATTTATAGGAATCTGCACCTGCTGGACCCGAATGTATCTGCTTTTGAGTAGTCACCAATTAATTATTTATTTATTTTAAATTGGTCTGGTCATTACGCTGCGGTAGGTACCTAGAGTATCCTATACAGATTGTGCCCAGTACTGAAGCTTATGAGCGATAGGGAGGAACAACAACCGGACGACCGGATCTTGCGATCAGCAAGACGCCCAATTGCTCATATGGCATTAGGATCAGAGGGCGACAGACTTCTGTTCCGACAGCTTAGGGAAAGGAGGCGGCAGCAGCAGAGAGCTAGGAACGCAGAAGCCAGCAGAGCTTTAGCAAGTGAAGCCGTTGCTTTAGTAGCCATGGCTAGCGCTGCTCAGCAAACCCCTCAGGCTGGGAGTTCAGGAATTGTAGGGTCAACTGCGACGCAGACCCAGAGTCAGTCGGCTGGCGTAATGGCAAGCCAGTCAACTGTGTTGTCACCCGAGGAGATCGCCATACAGCAGGCTGCCCTGCAAGAGGCACAACTACATAAGGCTGTAGGAGAGATAAAGTCAGAGAAAGAGAGAATGGTTAGAAGAGTAGCCAAGATGCAGCGAAGGGAAGTGGACGTTAGGGTAGAGGAAATGAATCTGACCAATATGGATGCGGATGTGAGGGTAGTTCGGACGACCCTGCTAGGAGTCGTAGAGACACAGGACCATCAAACTGGCATCCTCCAAGACATTCAGCAGAGTCTAGCCTGGCTGGTTGGATGATTGCAGGTGGCTCCATTACCGCCAAGGCCTGGTGCCTGGCCCGTGGCACATCCTCCTCCTCTTGTCCCGCCGGTTACTGGGGTATCCCCATATGTAGCCCCATCATCGATCGCTATCGTTTCCCTGGGCATGCCGCTATCAGGAGGGTTATCAGCAAGACCTAGTGTTCAGATTCATGTACAAACGGTGTTATCCCAACCTCCATTGCAGGTTGCCATCAGTGGGCAATCTGTTGTCCCGCAACCTGTGCAGCCGCAGGGGACACAACCCCAACAACAAGAGGTGCAACAACCTGTTCCCCAGAGCCCACAACCAGTAGTGGGACAGGTGCAGGGACAAACTCGATGGGTTCCAAAGACGGCAATCGCTGCTCCCAAACCCTTTTCAGGGGATAAGAGGGGCGAAGACCTCGACACATGGTTGAGGGCGGTGCCGGTCTATGTTAAGTGTAAGTTGACCTTGTCGCACGAGGAAGTGCTTGTGGCTGCATCCTATCTAGAGGGTAGTGCAGCAAGATGGTTGAGTGGGTTAGTGCAGCTACAGGGATACGATCACAACTTCCTCGCTTGGGCAGCCAGCCAAAAGCTGCTAAGGCTGAAATGTTCGTCAGTGAGGTAGTCATTGGCGGTCGCAAGACCGGGGCCTATTTTGACACTTGCTCGACGAGGAATTTCATTAGTCGCGCGTATGTTGAGAGGCTGCGCTTATAGGGGCGAGTGCAGCACCTGAGTCGACCTGTGGAGTCGACCTGTGCCAAGGCCTATTTTGACACTTGCTCGACGAGGAATTTCATTAGTCGCGCGTGCGTTGAGAGGCTGCGCTTAACAGGGGCGAGTGCAGTACCTGAGTCGACCTGTGGAGTCGACCTGTGCCAACAAACAATGCATGGTAGTTAACGACTACCTTCAGGACATTGAGTGCCTGTTCCCGTACTCGGGAGGGGAATTGAGGCATCGTGTCTCATTCCTAGTGAGCGACGATCTCCCCATGGACATATTGTTAGGTATGTACTACCTCTCAATTGCACAGCCCTTGTTCGACTGGGACCGAAAAGTGGTCAAGCACACTTTGCCAGGTGGAGGGACCACCGGATTACATAAGTTCAAAGCTAGTAGTCTGATTGAGTCCCACGGATGCATGTGTGCGGCTGCATTCTATACTATTATAAGCAAAATCAGGAGGAAGGTATGTATCTAGTTTACGTCTCTGCTGCAAGCGAGCCGGTGAAAATGTCGCCGGAGATAGAGGGAGTAGTTTCCAAATACCCTGGTCTATTTGAAGAGCCAACAGGGGTTGTTGAGAGGGAGGTCGTCCACGCTATAGAGATCATCCCAAGGTCTAGCATCCCGAAGGGTATGATCTATAGAATGTCTCCAGGCGAGCTTGATGAGCTATGCCGCCAACTCAAGGAACTCGTAGAGAAGGGTTGGATCCGGCCAAGTGTCTCTCCTTATGGGTCTCCTATCCTATTTGTTCCTAAAAAGGGAGGCACTTTGAGGATGTGCATTGATTATAGGGGCCTCAATGCCATCACAATGAAGAACAGGGAGCCCCTACCTCGCATCGACGATTTGCTTGATAGAGTGCAAGGGTGTCGGTACTTCAGTAAGATAGATCTGAAGTCCGGGTACCATCAGATTGCAATCAGGCCTGAGGATCAACACAAAACTGCCTTTCAGACCAGGTACGGTCTGTACGAGTTTGTGGTGATGCCATTTGGCCTGTGCAATGCTCCTGGCACCTTTCAGCACGCTATGAATCGAATATTTCATGACTACTTGGATAAGTTTGTCATCATGTACCTTGATGACATACTTTTTTTAATAAGACTGTCGAGGAGCACGTTGCACACCTGGACAAAGTCCTCAGTCTCCTACGACAACACAAGTTCAAGATCAACGATGAGAAGTGTGAGTTTGGCCGCACCCGTGTCTTGTACTTGGGTCATGAGATCTCCACGGAAGGGTTGAAGCCCGATGACGCGACGGTGGCCAGCATTCGTGATTGGCCACGTCCTCAGTCTGTGACTGAAATGAGATCTTTCTTAGGGATGACAGGCTACTATAGGAGTTTCGTTAACAACTATAGCATAGTGGCCGCTCCTTTGACTGATCTGACCCGCCTTGACACCCCATGGGAGTGGATAGACAAGCGAGGCTGCTTTCAGACCTCTGAAGCATGCGTTGACGCACTACGAGGTCTTGAAACTTCCCGATCCTGACAAGCCGTTTGTAGTCACCACGGAAGCCAACCAATACGGCATTGGCGCCGTGCTTGCGCAGCAGGAGGGCCAAAGTTGAGGCAAGTCGAGTACATATCTAAGAAAATGTCGTCTCAGAAGTTGGCAAAGTCAACCTATAAGAAGGAACTCTATGCGTTGTACAAGGCTCCAACCCATTGGAGGCACTATCTCCTTGGGAGGTTTTTCATCCTCAGGACTGATCATCAGACGCTAAGATAGAAGAACTCAATCGGTACTTTCTGACGCTCTGAAGCGTTTGATCGAAGTCATTGAGCAATATGACTTTGACCCTCGGTATCTGAAAGGGGAGTACAACAAGGTTGCTGATGCCTTGTCGCGTAGACCCGACTTCTCAGGTGCGCTAATTACTGAGTTCGATTTGACAGGCGATGTTACTCGCTCTTTGGTGGAAGCCTATCGAGAGGACCAATTTATGTCTGAGATCATACGCAGACTAGAGGCGAAGGACAAAAAGACGTCTGCCGAGTTTGAGTTGGTCAACTGCTTGTTGTTCCTTGAGAAGGCAGGGAATAAACGTTTGTGTGTGCCTAATAAGGAGTCTTTGCGTAGTTTATTTTTAGGCGAATGTCATGATGCCACAGGACATTTTGGGTTCAAGAAGACAACAACTAATCTGCTGCAGCGGTTCTGGTGGGCCACATTGATGAGAGATGCTAAATTGTACGTGGAGACTTGTTAGGTCTGTCATGGGGACAAGACACGTACTCGGGCTCCTCTTGGGCTCTTGAAGCCCCTTCCGATTCCGAAAAGGCCTGGCGAGAGCCTATCCATGGACTTCATGGATACGCTGGTCACCAGCAAGAGTGGAATGCGCTACATCTACATCATCGTGGATAGGTATAGTAAGTTTGCTAGGTTAGTTGCAATGCCGGCAATAGCTAAGACAGAGTATGTGATTGAAATATTTAAAGAGAATTGGGTTAGAGATTTTGGATTGCCAAATTCTATCCTGAGCGACCGGGACATACGATTTACCAACGAATTGTGGAAAGCAGCAGCTGCAGAGCAAGGCACGCAACTGCAGATGACATCAGGCAATCATCCCGAGGCAAACGGGCAGACTGAACAAATGAACCGCGCTGTAAAACACCTGCTAAGGCATTACATCAAGCCAAATCAGGTAGATTGGGATGAGAAACTTGCACTCATCGCCAGTTTCTGCAATAACGTTGTGCACAACGCAACCAGAGTCGGTCCTAACAACTTGCTACCGACCTTCAGACCCCGACTGCCTTTAGACTTTCTACTACCTGACAATCAGCCGACTGCTGCACTAGGGACTCTAGAGTTTGCGTATAGATACGAGCACTCGGTGCAACAGGCTATCGAGCAGATGCACGAAGCACGGGCGGCGATGATAGAGTCTGAGAACAAGCACCGCCGCCCATCTACATTCCAAGTAGGGGAAAGAGTTTGGGTGAAGTCCTCCGAACTGGGACAAGAGTACGGGATATCCCGTAAACTCATGCCATAGAACTTTGGACCTTGGGAGGTATTGGATGTCGTGGGGAATGAACCGGATGGCCCATCTTATGTTATTCGCATCCCTGGTCACTTACGCACTTACCCTATCTATCACACCTCCAAGCTTGCACCTTCCAAGGAAACAGATCAGTTTCCTTCCCGACGCCCAATGCTGCCCCCAACCATGGATGGAGAGGTGGACATAGACGATATCGTGGATCACAGGGAGTTGCCCGTTCCAAGACCGACAGGCAGGGGACGTCCTCCAAAGTCGAAGCTGCAGTACCGAGTTCGGTTCCGACATCATCAAGATCCAAAGGAGGACCGCTGGTTCACTAGGGAGGAACTCATGCACACCGCTCCTCAGATCGTAGCTCAATATGAGAAATATCTGCAAAAGGGAAAGCGCCAGATCATCGAAGACTGAACTTCTCAGAGGACTAGCGAAGTTATGGAGGAGGGAATGCGAGGCTTATGCCCCTATAAGCCCCTTTCAGGCCCTGCCAAGTATCACGTCGGCCGCCCTAAGTGACTGCAGGCGCGACGAGGGCCTGCGGGCCCCTATTTCGGTCACCATGCAATTCAAGGAAATTCAGGCAGCTGCGCAGCGCCAGTTGGTTGGAAGAACCCACGCCCTGAGCAGCCTGTTCGAATATATCGAAGGCAGGCCCAGGGCTGGATACGGGATGTGGGCCTAACACATGCCGTTGACAATTGGGCGCGAGCAACCACTACAGGCCCAGGGCCTGAGTTGTGTGGACTGGGCCTCAGCCTACTCGCGCCTACTGGAAGCTTCTTGAAAAAGGCCCAGCTCAACCTGGGACGGCAAGCAGGCAGGCCACTTCCATATAGCAAAGGGCCTGCCTCTGCATTGGGCACTCGGGTGCTGGTTGCATGATGCGCAAGCACTACTGCGCTGAAGCTGGTTGGCACTCACGCGCTCACGGGCGAGCAGGAAGGAGCAGGCAGCCATAGCCGAGTTGTGCTGTTGTGAGCTGGATGGTGGTCCTTTAGTGAATGTGTCATCTGTGTGTTGGGGAACAAGTTGTGAGTGAAGCGACGGACATACCTCGTGTTGGAAGCATGCTGCATTGGCCGCTATCTACTCGTACTTCGAGAAAGTTGTTGTCGTCATCTTCGACATTGTAGTATAGGCTAGATAGGATCTGCCATTTGTAGTCCGGGCGCCAAGCGCCAGATAGGATATCAACATTGGTTCTTCGTTGATGATGATGATGGGACTATTTCAGCATTGTCAATTATGAGCTCTTGGTGTGTTCTTAGTTAGTGAAACTCGTGATGCAATTCTGCTGTTGGTTTGAGGTCACGACTATCTGGACTTGTGTATGATGTTGTTTGATTGCTGAAGTTCGCTATTGCTCATCTTCCTTGCATATATATTGTCATAGAACTATTGACTAAGAGCGTAGGCACGTGGAAGTAAGAAGAAATAAGATGAGCGAAGACAAGAAAAATGAAAGGATAGACAGGCAAAGAGACAGACAAAATAGAATGACACAAAACAATGTACTCTTCTTCTTTGTTTCATTGTATTCTGATTTCTTTCAGTATTTTACAAAATGTTTTTGCAGTGAACTAAGTATAAAAATAGAAAACAAAAACACATCGACATCATTCAATTTCGCAATCTTCTTAACTCCTCCTCCACCGTGCCTCTAACGTACAAGGCCCGCCACATTAATGAAGTTGAGCGCGAGCTTCCCCCCTCGTATGCCATAACAACCCACTTGCATGCTATGGGAAAGAGGCAAGGTGAAGGAGGAGGTGTCAAACACAAGGGAGAGAGGAGCAGAACAGGAAAATCGATAGGCAGCGGGAGAAAAAAAAAAAAAAAAAAAAAGGTGACACAAACATTTTTCTCTTATTGCAGTATTCTTTCTTTCACAGTTTTGCAGTTTCGGTGAAGAGTACCCCGTTCATTTTTCAGCGCACCTGCATTTCCTTCTTTATTTTTTACTCTCATTTTCACCCTTTAGACTTTTTCTTTGAGGGTGTTAGAATGCAGGGTACAAACAAAGTAAAATGACACAAACTTATGTTATTTTACTGCATTCTTCACTGTTTCGCAGCTTTAGTGAAGGGTGTCCCACCTTTGCACATTCTTGTACACTCTTTTCAACGCACCTGCACATTTTTGCCAGGGTGCAAGGTACGTCTAAGTACGACCCTCACGACAAGTAGGACAGACCCTCACGACAGATAGGACAACTATCATAAGGATGCGGACGATTGAAGCAGCCTTCCCACTGATCTGTAGAACGAAAATTATTTAGGTAAGCAACTTCGTCACCGCAGGAGCCAAGACGGCTAGCATCAACCATACCTTTGAAGCATACACGACAGAGAACAGGCCGGTTGTAGGCCATGACGATTGTGGGTCATTCACCATCACTGTTAATTGCACATTCGTTATAGAGCCCGTAGGCACAAATGGGACATACTGCATCTGGATGTAGAAGATGTTCACAATCCGGATACAAGTGGCATCCCTATCGATAGTGGATCCGAAAAATTATATGGTTGTAGTGATGTCGACAAAGTCGATGTTTTCCACAACCAAGTGTAACCGTGTTAGTGATCTCACAAAGGAGGTCACAAGATGTCAGTGCAACATGTGGTGGAATGAAGACTAAAGCATGCACGGTGACAAACATGGAGGTAGGCATGGAGACAGACACAGAAACGGGCATGGAGACGGACACAGAAACGGGCAGGGAGACAGACACTGAAACGGGCATGGAGAGAGGTGTGGAGACAAGCACAGAGACAAGTGCAGAGGCGGGGACGTAAGTACACGAGGTACCTATAGTGTCACTAGCGTGGAAGGAGACAGACATAGAAACAAGCATAGAGACAGGTACAGAGGCAGGCAAAGAGATGGGTGTAGAGGCAGGCATGGAAGTACCCAAGGTACCGATAGGGTTAATGACCTGGAACAATTGCAGGTTAGGGTAATTACGCACGATATTACAGGTCGCAGTAGTAGTTTGCACCATAGCCCCGTCATTTCATAATTCATAAGAACCAGAGGCACGTACAAGAGTGGTGTAGTGGTCAGGAGTATGTAGAATATAGGCACACACGTGCAAACAGTGGTCCAGGTCGCCACCCGAAAGGGCATGCTGCATACAAAGTCGCTGCCTTATCAATGTAGTCTCCAAAACAGAGACATTGAACCCCCTATGTCGAGTGTAATTACTATTCTGTGGGGGATGCAGTGTCGGGTTATCGCCATACAACTCACGTTCCTGAGCATCAAGATCGGAAGCAATGGCCAAGAAATCAGAGTGAGTTACAATATGGTTCCCGACGATAGGCTTGTAGGCATATGTTAGCAGCAGTGAGGCCACCACAAATTCGGTGGAGGCCGGTCACGCAGATTTTCTATAGAATTTCCTACAGTCCCCTTGCCAAGTTCATCCTCGGATGGTCCCTCACCATCATCCCTCCTATTTTGTGTTTGCCTTATTGCAAAAAGGTCTGTTGTCGCAAAGTGCCATAGGCGTGGTACGGATGCTTGGAGAGGCAAAAGAAGGGGACGGTGTCGTCCGCACCGGTCCGGCACCGCACACAGCAGCGCGGGACCCTCCCGGCCGCGTCACGCAGGAGTTGGTCTTAATCCTCACCGCAAATGTATATGGAGCTTCCGCAAGCTGCTCCGGCTGAGTGCGCCAGCCATACCTCTCGCGAGCCCCTACGACAAGATAGGGCCTATGCGAGGCACGACTTACCTCCACCTTCCGGAAGTTGTCAACTCCCTTCGGTGGGCGTATCCCCACCGAGCTACCAGTCCACAGTTCGAAAGTTGATCAGATGCAATCGCAGAGGTGGACCAGCCGAGGGCGTTTCTCGTTCGTTGTAGCATAGGGGGTACGCGCGGTAATACGCCTCTATCGGACCCCACACGAACCGACGCCTTGGGGGGCTGAAATCCCAAGCGCGACTCGTCGCCGGTCGACTAGGACGCATCCCACACGCCACACACACCCAGGTTGTGCATGGTTGCGCCTCACCGTCAATACCCCACGTGCGCCTCTCAACTCAATCATACATCATTTTCAAGTTTTTCTCAAAGCAAATTAAATGCCCTATTGTGGGGAATAATCAGACACCTCAATCCTTTAGCTAGTCTAGAAGATTAGGGAGGTTGACCCCATCACACAAGCCACAAATGTACCTTATGGGTAGGGCCCCGTTAAGCCCAGTCCCACAAGGCATTACTGTCATGAAGAAGTCGCTCACCTTAGTCATTCATCAAACGACCGGGTAGGGGTATTCATTCAGTCTTCAAAATAAAAGAAAACCATCCCTTTTGCTCATAAATCCTACTTTTATGAGTAGGGTTCTTCGCTTTCATCATACCTTTTATCAATCTCATTCATAAGCTTTGCTCAGTGAGCAAACTCTCATAATCTTCTTCCCAAATAAAATTCAAAGTTTATACTTCTCAAAATCTCACCATAATCAACCATTTTCCTTAGGTTTTTCTTAATCACAGGAAATATTGTCGCAGGCTAGCCACTCGCAGTTCACAACCAAGGGCCAAGTGAGGGTCCCATTATCCCATATACATGACAGGTTTCCCTGCCGTGAGTCTCCTCTACTGACAGCCATGAACCTTGGGTAGGGTGACATTGCTGTATACATGACCGTATAACCCCTACCCTCTGACGCAGACTAAACCACTAGCAGTCCATAACCACGGGGTCAAGTGAGGGTCCCGTATACATGACAGGTTTCCTTGCCGCAAGTCCCTCGCTGACAGTTATGAGGCCAGGGTAGAGTGGTCGTTGTATACATGTCAGGAAAGCAAATCTCTCAACCAAAAATCTTTCAGCTATCCTTCCCACTCAAGGATAAGCATTCCATATAATCTTTAAAATATCTTCCACTCGGAGATGGGTCCCAATAAGATCATCAACCGTTTAGGCCGCCCTCGGGCATAACCTCTCTCTCAATATGATTTTCTGGATTCTTTAAATCTCCCATAAATCCTCCACTGATAATCACGCTTTCCTCCCCGGTTCAAGCATCTTCACTGACTTTTTTTTGTCACTCTTTTATTATACATAGTCAAGACTTTTCTTCTCATATGTCAAATAGAATAAAAACAGAAAAACCCACCAATTCACCATGGTGAGAATGCCAATGCCAACCAGAACATGCACGACTCTGCAACCCAAGGAAATCAAAACCCATACCAAGATGATCCTTAAATGAAAATCAGATTATCCTGAGTTCCCAAATCCTCACGAATCCAGGTCTCAACCAGAAACAAATGACCTCGTATACCATAAAGTCATAAAAGACTGATATACACAAAACGATCCCAACCGTCCTCGCAAAGATAAAAGGACGTCAGTGAACGAACAATAAAAACTTACAAGACCTTCACTTGCATCTAACAATACTGAAGTTAGCTCAGAGAGCGGATAATCAAATCCAAGATCTACGCACAATTCCCAAAAGTAATGTCCTACACTTCGAAATCAAAAATATATATGAGAATAAACCTACGTCTCATAAAACTTAAAAGGCTCAACTTGAAAGCAAAATAAGCAGATAATCGCCTATTGGTCTAGCAACCGAGTTCCGAATGTTTGTTTATAAATCGTTCAAGACTGCTCACACCATTCTATCGTTTTCTTGCTATGGACGATATAAGTAAAATGGTGATAGTTATTGGGAGGAGCCAAGAGCCCTTGCCTAAAGCACAACGGTCTCACCCCTTAACTCCTTCCTTTGCCATCTTACATCTGCGAGGGGTGTGACCAGTCTTTCCACAACAAGCACATACTATCTTTGCCTGCCGGTCTCGCATTCTCTTTATTATACGATCCGTCCTACTTTCAGATGACAATGTATCACATCGGGTACATTCTTTCTGAGGGTCGGACGTAGTAATAGGTGGGGCCATATCTACTTGTTCTTGTTCTCTTTGTCGCCCTTTCCTCTCCTCATTCGGAACGTCAATTATCCTCTCACAGGTATGAGGTGCGACGTTTCCAACTTCAACCTCCCCTGCTTTATCAATGTAGGCCCTCGCCTTGTTCTCTTCACCCTACTTCTGATTTCGCTTAGACTTCTTAACCTTCTTCTGAGGCTCGCCTTCCATATTCCCTCTAGCACCTGCCACAACTTCCTTTGTGCCTTCATCAAACCTGCTCTTACCACAACCTTGCAACTCCTTTCTTTTCCTTGCTTCTCGTAGAGTATGGCAGAGAACTGATCAAAATCCCCCTGCACAAAGTTCTCTCGTATTTTGTCCCATACGAGCCTTCCTTCTGTCCCACGGATCAGATCTCGCTGCTCGGCATTCGTAAAGTTCATTAGGAAGATAAAGCATTTGTCGTGTTCAGACAACGCCCAGACCTTGCGGGATGCACGCTCATACTCCATCAGGAAGTGCCCTACTGAAACATAACTGTATCGATCTATCTTTTCAAGATCGTCTTTGGTCAGTTGTTCCTCGCCTAGCTGGTATTTATTCCACATGTCACCATAAAACTTCCTCCATAATGACCCCGCTCTTCTAACCAGCTCACCGACTTCCTCCTTCAAGCCTATATGGATATACTTCATAACCTCCTTTAGCATCTGCTCCTCATTCCATTCACAGTGAGACGCTATCTGCCCAAACTTCTCAAGGAAGTCAGAAACATGATAGCCCTTGAAGAAGTCTATCTCAACCTTGGGTAGGTTGTCTCGTTCCCAATCTCGCAGACCCAACAGAGAGGCGAACTCCTCGACCCCAATCTTCCCTTGAGATCCTTCCATCTCGAGCTCCCTTGACCCCATCACCTGTTGAACAACAACGAGCAGCGTTAGGGTCGAGGCTCGAAGGAAGTTATGCAACTAAATCTAATGTAGAAATATCCCACTAAAATTATCCCGTTCTCATCATGAAGGCACACATAGGAATCTATTCAGAACAACAACGTTACCGAAGAGAGTCTTAGAATAATTATCCACCTAAAATAAAACATAAATATTCACCTATAAATCCTTCAAATCATAACTCAGGCGTTAACCACTTATGGTTTCTACACAAATGGCTAATAGGTACCCCCACTTTTCACCCCTAGAGTAACCTTCACCACCCTAATAATACAGTGGGGATCATGTTGTTGTTGTTTTTTTTTTTTTTTTTTTTTTTTTTTTTTTTTTTTTAAATACGTTAGTAAGAAGTGCACTCTGCAGATTGGTGTGAAGTATGGTTAAAACGACCCTTCGTTTTTTTACAAATAGGGGTGAAAATTGAGGGGTCGGTTAACCTTCTCTCGGATTCTATTATCAAGGAAGGACACAATATACATATGTCACATAGAAGGGTACTCCAAACGTGAATCCAAAATACAGTACAACCCTTGATAAATAAATATATATTCACTACAATAATGCCCAGTCTGATAAACACAAATTATTTGTTAGGGTTGTAGTTGAGAAACACATGCTTCAAAGATAACCAACATAAACCCAACTCAACTGCCAGTGATATAACAAGATAATTTTCAAGAACGTATTCCATATTCTGTAAGGCAGGAATAAGACTAGCATCTTCACTCTTAAGCCCCGCGCTAAAGATCAAGCGTCACCGCAACTCTCTTTGATTTCAGCGCTTGCGCCTCACCGAACCTAATCATGGCCAAATAGACAACCCCATTCTTACCTATTAAGGCAACAAATAGCAAATTCGCGCCCTTACAAATATGGTGGCCCTGCTTAACGCGAGACGAGCGTAGGTCGCTACTCCAGAACCACTCTCACTAAGCAGTAGCTGGTCTACTTGGCCATCACAGTTTCGATAAGGTAACAAGCCCTCTCCTCGTCTCTCAACAAATAATGTAGTTACCCTCCTATCATAAGAAAGGTAACAACACCCCACTGATAGACCAGGAACATAATTCCGACGTAGGTCTCACTATCATTTTTCAGACTGATAACTAACTGCTTTCTTAAGTTTCAACGAGGGAGTACCAATTCCATAATGCACTTCCACTGAGGACTAATTATACATTATACTGACTCCCTTCAGGAAGAACTACCTTCCCCAGGAATGAGTCACCCCATTCACCTCTGGTCCCATGCCAGATGTGGGTTTCATGCAAAATCTATGTCCTCTTCGAAAGACAATCCTTACATACGTCATCAATCAGACATCAAACAAAATATAGAAACACACATAAGGTACAACATTCATCGCAGTACCTATTATACCATAATTCAGACTGAACTCAAGGAAAGATTTTTGCCATTAAACCCCTCACTTCGCGCTTACCAGTCATCCCTCCTCATCCATGTCGCTCATGTACCAAAAAGCTCCTCAAAAGTCAGGCTCATCGACCAGGCGAGGGTGACTCAACTTGACCTCTTATAATAAACACTTCACACTTAGACCACAGTCTTAAGACATCTTCAACGATAGTCAAGGTATCAAGTAATCGACTATATACGTCCAAAGAAGCTTCTCTTTTTGCCTAGTTCTCACTTTCCCATACCCGGATGTCGTTCCAAAAGGGACAACCGGAGGCAACCGTTATCCTTGGCAACAACGCCACCTGTCGAGCGCATCGGTCCAACACCGCACAGGGCAGCGTGGGAGCCTCCTCGCCCCGTCACGCAGGAGTTGGTCTTAGTCCTCACTGCAAATGTATATGGAGCTTCAACAAACCGCTCCGGCCGAGTGCGCCAGGCATACCTCTCGCGAGCCCCAACGACAAAATAGGGCCTACGAGAGGCACGACTTACCTCCACCTTTCGGGAGCTGTCACCTCCCTTCGGTGGGCGTATCCCCGTCGGGCTACCAGTTCACAGTACGAAAGCTGATCAGCTGCAATTGCAGAGGTGGACCAGCCGAGGGCAATTTTCGCTCGTTGTAGCATAGGGGGTACGCGTGGTAATACGCCTCTATCGGACCCGCACGTGAACCGACGCCTTGGGGGCCTGAGGTCCCAAGCGCGACTCGTCGCCGATCGACTAGGACACATCCCACACGCGCACACCCAGGCTGCGCATGGTTGCGCCTCGCCGTTAATACCCCGCACGCCCCACTCACCCAGACGAGGACCCACGAATCCTCTCGCGCGCGTCGTCAGACGGGCGAGGCTGCACTAGCGTAACTTGCAAAAAACACGCCAAATACCCTTGTAAGGGTATTTGGTACGACAACGGGATGTCGACGGAGGTGGGGAGAATGAATAGGTTCTTCTTCGTCGAAGAATAAAGATGGAGGAAAGGGGAGTAAGTTGAGGTTGGGGAGTAAGCCGGTGTCTAGGACGACGACGTAGGCTTTCTGCAAGGGCAGAACAGGATGACGAAGTTTGTGTGGACAAAGTGGTTTGTGGATTAGGAAGAGGGGTAGCGAATGGAAACAAAACCAGGGGAGGTAGGAGTGGTGAAGACGGAGGTGGTAGAGTAGTCGGAAGGTGGGTAACAAACAAAGATAAAACCAGGGGAAATAAAGGTGGTGAAGACGGGGGTGATGAAGTCGGGGGTGGTGAAGTGGTTGACGCAGATACAACGGGGGCAGTTGCAGGTGGTAATGCAGACATGGCCATTGATGCCATGGAGGAACACACCGAGACCAAGGGCGATACAACAACTATGGGTCGAGTTGCTCCTGCGGAATCAATCGTAGAACAACCAAGGCCGATGAGGAAGAGACAACGAATTGAAAAGGGGCAGCCCGGGTCACAAACGACATGGAATGCGTTACTAAAACCCATGAGGCCGCAGGTGCGACAAATGCAGGTAATGAAGAAGAGGTTGTGCCAGGTGTGATAGGCGTCGGTAATGAAGACAGGGCTGTAACAGCTGTCGTCCGAGAACAGTGTGTGGATACCCGAGAAAGTGGGTGGTGAATAGACCATCGAAGCATGCCGCGGAACTAACTGGAGAGGCAGTTCAAGTGCGCAGGGTACCTCTGTTGACGTTTACGAATATAGGAAGTCCATCCTTTTGCAAGCATTGTTGGAGAGTGCCCGCAAAAAAAGCATGCGGAGTGCGAGCACTGCTGTTGCAGTTTTGAAATCATACCAGTTGTTGCACACATACTCAAACCTAGTAAGCTGGCCTGTAAACACTCCTGTCGGCTGGTGTGCAAGAACGTTGGATGTAGCACTAGGATACGAATAACAAGGATATCTCATTCAGTTGCTTTGTCATGCACCCAAGAATGTTCAAGAGCCATTAGGCGTCGTGGTCTCCTTCCATTCGAGGCCATAGTGCTCTGACGGTGGTGACAAATGTGCCCATAAAACATCACCGATCTAGCGGCATGTGAACGCATACTGTTGAGCTGCGCAAAGATCACGCCGCTGCAGGTCATCAAAGCGAGCCTCGTCCCAATACATCGTCAAATTAGCTATCTCCATACCAGAATTAATCCCCATCGAGATGCCAATCAACTGATGTCGCAAAGTGTCGTCCGCTGCACAAAGACACGTGTTTGTGACAATGAAATGAAGATGTTCAATAATTTGGAAAACGGTGAAGGTGTTTGATCCCGTATGAACCGTCCACTCCCCTTGATGGGCCCCTTTAACAATCATGTTAAGGGTAGGAGGATGTGCACCCCTGTGTGCGTTGTAATAAGGCATATGTGTAGACTTCCTCAACCGCTTTTGATACATTATAACAAATACGGTCATGAGGGAAATTGATATACATAGTTGTGAAATCAACAGTGCGAGGAGCATGGCCACAAAGAAAAGATGAATTACATTTGAGATCAAGCATCACCTCCTCAACACTTTGCACCTTCCACTCCCCTTGATGGGCCCCTTTAACAATCATGTTAAGGGTAGGAGGATGTGCGCCCCTGTGTGTTGTAATAAGGCATATGTGTAGGCTTCCTCAACCGCTTTTGATACATTATGACAAACGTGGTCATGAGGGACATTGGTATACATAGTTGTGAAATCAACAATGCGAGGAGCATGGCCACAAAGAAAAGATGAATTACATTTGAGATCAAGCATCACCTCCTCAACACTTTGCACGATTCAACATCGTCTTACACCGCTTTCCTGGTACAATAGATTATCCTTCTCACAGAGAGTCTCAACGAGTCCATGTAGTTCAGCGTTAAGGCGGGAAGAAGCGACGGTAGTACTTGCCAAGGGTTTTTGCGGAGGTCGGTGGTGGACTGCATAAACAAATGGCGCAATTAATTGATATCGACGTGGTGGGGAGAGATTATTTCGCTATACTCCGTCGACAATACTGCGAAGCCCAGGGGCGATTTGTGCGCCTCAAGTGCATAGTACAAATATGGCAGCTGTCTTTGTGTGTATATCCCCATCGATGATTCCAGAGCGCGTGATGTTCGAGAAGATTTGCGACAAAGTCAAGAGGCACAACATAGGTAGGGTTGTCCAAATGAGCAGATAAATGAGACAAATACAAATTTTTACAACATATTGTCATCTTATGTGAGATCTTGTCGACAGGAATAATAGGAAAGCGTTGTTGAAGGTGTCTCAAAGCCTTGTGCACTGAGTAAAGGAAGTGTGGTTGTCGTGTGGCAGTGTGGGAGAACGAGATGTTGCTTTAGCAACGTGTGAGAACGATGGTGCGCCACTGCTACACTTTTTTCAAAGCGGTTGACCGAAGCTGCTCAGAGACCCACCTCATGCATTTAGCAATATACTCTTCAAGGCTGACTCTAACAACCTGAAGCACATCAATGATTTGCCCATTAAGACGGTACTTCGAGCCTTCAAAACAAGTCGCAAAGGCGATCATCAAGAATGATGTCGCAGTCGATTGTAACAACATGGTTGTCGACTAAGTGTGAGCAGATGGATGTAGGGGATGACCATGCTGGACCGACCTCTTGAGTGGCTTGAGTGGTTGACAATAAAGGGAGGATTCCGAAATTGGTCCTGACTCATTCTCTCATTGTATATATTGTCTCATAATATCAGAGTGCCAAAGCGAAAAAAACAAGGAAAACAAAAAAAACTTTAAATTCGTTTTCAATCTTTTTCCTTACAACTCCCCCTGTTCAGAACCTCTTGCGTACAAGGCCGCCCACGTGGATGTAGGTTGAGCGGCGGCTGCCCCCAACCCCGTGTGTCATATCGACCCACTTACACAACCAAAATGCAAAGAGGCAAAGAAAAGAGGAAGGGAACGACCAAATAAAATAGAATGGGGGGCAACAAAACAAAACATAGATGCCAAAACATTCTTGTTCACAAAAAGGTCAAAAAACGCTCCGATCCACAGTGTGACAACCAAAAAGAAAGAGAAGACAATTCTGGATGATGATTCCCACATACAAGCACCGCCCTGCGCTCAAAAGGCCAAACAACGGAAAACAACCAACCAGGATGCCCATTCAATAGGATGACAATCCTAGATGACAAGTCCCACATGCAAACACCGCCCCCGGCAACTACAGGCCAAACGACGGGACAAGACCAACCAAGATGTCAAAACACACTTGCCTGCAAAACGATAACCCGACAACCAATCCCTCATAAAGCACCGTCATCCCTCCCTAAGATAGACCAAATAAGGGGACAAGATCAACCGGAATCGTAGCAGACAAGATTCCCGGAATCGAAGCAGACAAGATTCCCATTCACAAAACAAACATTCTACCATATCCATAGTTGAAAAAACAGAACCATTCAGTAGGCCCGCAAAACGAAATACCCATAAAAAGGGGAAAGGGGAAAAGCAACACGAGAAAATATGGGATGATGGCACAAGGATTCAAGCTATTTCCAACATAAACGAATTCTTGAGTGCACTCTCATTGTATATATACATACATATATCTTCAAATATATATATATATATATATATATATCATATATATATATCGTCAATTAGAACTGCCCGGTAAACCGTAGGCAGAGAGGGAGAAGAGGACAACAAACGAGGCGTATGCTGTACCTCTTGAGTGGCCGGTAGCAAGGGGAGGATTCCGACATTGGTTCTGCCTCGTTCTCTCATTGTATATATCGTCAAATAGAACTGCCCGGTAAACCGTAGGCAGAGAGGGAGAAGAGGACAACAAACGAGGGGCTGTGACAAACTGTTTCGTCGGAGTTTCACCGACTCATCAGGAGGCTGAACCCTCAACAGTCTGTTGAATCCCCTCACTGATTACACTGTAAGTGATAATCCACCTTAACCAAAATCGAAGTAGACTATCACTCACCCACACCAGATGGAAAACTCTACAGACTGTCGGTTCACACCCCATCACAA
>BFEA01000196.1:1959198-2003226 GCA_003427395.1 Chara braunii | reverse complement strand
CTGCAGAATCCCCTCACTGATTACACTGTAAATGATAATCTACCTTAACCAAAATCAAAGTAGACTATCACTCACCCACACAAGATGGAAAACTCTACAGACTGTCGGTTCACACCCCATCACAAGCCAGATATATATATATATATATAAATATAAATATATATATATATATATCGTCACAAACAGAATATATATATGTATATGAGAGAGAGAGGAGAGGACAACAAACGAGGGGCTGTGACAAACTGTTTCGTTGGAGTTTCACCGACTATATATATATATATATATATAAAAACAAAGGAAAAGAAGGAAAGCCCCACTTGTTCATCACCTCTTACGTACATGGCCAACCATCGAGATGACAAGTTGAGCGCTGGCTACCCCCATCCCCATGTGTCATAAGGACCCACTTGCATGCAACCAAAAGGCAAAAAGGTAAAGAGAAGGAGGAAAAAAGAACTCACAGAGGCAAGAAAAAGAGAAAGGTCAAAGAAAAACCAAAGGAAGAAAGCACATGACACATCCCACAGATAAACCAATTCCCACTGTCACTACAAAATTCAACATATTTTTTTCTTTTTTCCTTTTTTTTGTGTTCTTTTTTCCTTTCTCCAAAAAATTGTTATTTTTCTCTTTCTTTCTTTTATCTGTCCTACAATTAGCGTTGCTCCTGATCGCTTCATTCTATTGTCCAGTTAGGACGAGGAGCCCCCACCCCGACAGATAGGACAAGCACGCTGAGGATGACGTGGATGTTCACAAGGATACCCAAGGAGAACTACTTCAGCACAACATTAAGAAGGACGACTAGCATGGACCATCCCATCAAATCAGTCCTGATAGGGACATGCTGGCCACATGTCAAAAAAACAACAGGACGCTCATCACAATGCGGCATATTTCAGTCCTGATAGCGTCCTTTAGCACAAAAGGGACAACGAATATTTATGCGATAGGGATGTGTACATATGTATATATCGTCAAATAGAACTGCCCGGTAAACCGTAGGCAGAGAGGGAGAAGAGGACAACAAACGAGGGGCTGTGATATATACTATCTCGTAATTAGTCGTCAGAGAGGGAGAAGAGGACAACAATTGAGGGGTTGTATATACTATATACATTATTAATTAATTTATAAAATATATATTGGTTGTATATATCGTCAAACAGAGTTGCCCAGTAAACTGTGGCAAAGAAAGAGAGGATATATTATTTCTAAAATATTTATACTGCCCCTCGTTCGTTATCCTATTCGCCATTTGTACCTGTGGTTTACAAGACACTTTTGTTTGACGAGATAAATATAAATGAGCCAATGAAACTCCGACGAAGCAGCTTGTCACAACCCCTCATTTGTTATCCTCTTCTCCCTCTGCCTACGGTTTACCGGGCAACTCTGTTTGGTGATACATGTCCTATTCTCCCTCTCTGCCTATGGTTTACTGGGCATCTCTGTTTGACGATTTACATCGTCAAACAGAGTTGCGCGGTAAACCGTAGGCGTGGAGGGAGAAGAGGACAACAAACGAGGGGTTGTGACAACATATATACATATCTCATACATATCGTCAAACAGAACCCGATAAACCGAAGGCACAAAGGGAGAAGAGGACAACTAAGGAGGGGTTGTGACAAACTGTGTTCGGCGGAGTTCCACACGGACTCGTCAGGAGGCTGAACCATATATATCTATTTGAGGATATATATATATATATATATATATATATATATATATATATATATATATTTGGAGTGTATTTTTTGGCTGTTACAAACCTTTGTTCATTTCGTGGGTGTTTTATTGGCTTGTGATGGGGTGTCCATCTGATGTGGGTGAAAGATAGTACAAGAAAGTAACAAAATTTGAATTAGGTTAACACTTCTGATTCTACTGCACGAAACAAAATTGGATGATTGGACAGTTCCAAAAAAATATGGGAAAAAACTTGTAGAACAGCGCCGAATCAAGACGCACGTTGTGTTGGGAGAATATGGAAACAACTAATGCACAACGAGAATCATCCATGCCGAAAACAAACAGTACCGCCTCCCAACCTTCCCTCTACTGGGCAAACTACCACTCTTCTTTGCTTTGCTAAGCCAAAAGGAACACAACTGGCATGACCGGGGCGGGGCGGGCGCTATGCTACCGGGAGCGCTGCGCCCCGCCCGACGCTACGTGCTCCTGGAGATAATTGCGGCGGTGGCGGCCTTTTTTGAAGTCCTGGCGCTTAGCGCACGCGCAGGAGACCGCAGGCGCTTGACCACACCATCTCACAAGTTGATGTGACAGATGGTCCGACTCCCGGTGGCATTCAATTTCTGAGAGTTCCACGTTTTACTCCATTGCCGCTGTGTTTTTGCACATGGCTTTCAGCCTAAGAGGCGTTGGCTTTGTGGATGTCTATGGAGTACAGCGGAGTTAGCCCTGGGTACCCTGAAGTGTGAGTGATTACAGTAACGACCTGCCATTGGGGTACTGCTCGCCATCATCCTCGCCATCAGTATCACTATCAGGTCGCAATTCGACATCACCCCACTGCTTTCGTCTTCAGGGGAGCAACTTGGACGTGTTATCAAGTACAATCAACACTGTTATCGCCATCACAACAAGGCTATCAGGGGCGCAGTTCGTCATCGAGCTGATGTTCATCATCATCATCATCAAGGTTTGCTAGCATCATCATCATCAGGGTGCTGCTCGTCATCATCATCATCATCAACATCATCAACAGGATGTGGTTCATCAGCATCATCGACATCCTCATCACGATAATGTTTCGTCATCATCATCAGGGTGCCGCTCGTCATCACCATCATCATCAACAGGGTACTATCATCAAAGGTGCTCGTCATCAACACCATCATTTGCGTCATCATCATCATTATCATCATCATCATCATCATCATCATCATCATCATCAGGTTATCATCAAAGGTGCTCGTCATCAATACCATCATCATCCTTTTGTCATCATAGGGCGCTATGTGTCATCATCATCAGCATCATCATCAGCATCAGCATCGTCATCATCAAATCATCATCATTAGTGATGCTCTCCATCATCATCGTCATCATCAAATCATCATCATTAGTGATGCTCTCCATCATCATCGTCATCATCAAATCATCATCATTAGTGATGGTCGCCATCACCACCATCATCATCCTGTTGTCACTACAGGGCGCTGTGCGTCAGCATCATCAACATCAATCATCATTAGTAGGTGCTGCTACTTAGTATGATCAGCATCATCATTATGTCCTTCTCATCATTACCATCATCGCCATCACTTCGTCATCACTAGATGCTGCTCTCCAAGGCATCGTTTGCCTGTCACATCAGAAGGAGAGTTGGTCGTTACCATCATCCTAATCATCATCATCTTCAGGGTGCTGTTCACCATCATCAACAAAATCCAAAAAAAAAAACTCATCTACCTTTTCTCCATCACGATTTTCAGAATTTTTGATTGGAAGTGTTTTTCCTTTCTCCACTAGTAATTTCTAATTCCCCTTTGGGCACACTAATGAATTATTTTTGAGCGGGTGGGGGGTTGGGTTTCTAAGGAGGAGAGGTCTACTCTGCAGGGGCTTCACAAGGCGGGGGATGAAATGCCCTGGAGGGAGTGGGGCCAGATTTTGGGGGATGCCCTATTCTGGGGCTGGGAGAGATGTATGGGGTGACATCATATCCTAGTGGAGGCAGTTTGGGGTAAGGGGTTGGCTGAGGCATACTAGATGCCTTAGTGGAAGATGGGGGAGGAAGCAGGTATGTCCCAAGTTGAGCCGATAAAGGAAGCTTGTGATCAAGGCAGTCCTTTTTGGTGGAGGCAACGGAGGGACAAGGGGAGATGGAGGAAAGGGGGGGGAAATAATCCACAGAAATGTCCAGAATTCGAATACTCCTCTAAAACATAAACAAATTGTTTCTGGTGGGGTGGTGGGCTGGTTCTGAGGGGGAGAGCTCTACTCTGCAAGGGCTTCACAAGGAGGGAGGTGATTGCCCTGAAGGGAGATGGGGCAGATTTTGGGGGATGCTCTATTCTGGGGCTGGGGGAGATGTATGGGACGACATCATACCACAGCGAAAGCAGACAAGGGCAAGGGGTTGGCAGAGGCATTCTTTGGGTGGGAACTGGATGCCTTTGTGGGAGTAGGGGAGAGACGGTCTGTCCCAAGTTGGGGCCGATGAGGAGTGCCCGTGATCAGGGGCGGTCGTTTTTGGCGGAGGCAGCGGTGGGGCAGGGGGATGAGAGGGACAGGGGGGTATTTCTATACTTCTTGATTTTTATGAGTTCTCAAAACAAGCACCCTTGTTATTCCTGGTAGTTTGAAGAATCTCTCGGGACTCAGAGGGTTTGCTGGCGGTTTGTACCAATCTACACTGGAATCAGACTGTTATATTCAGGATCCGTAACTATCAACGCCAGAACGACGCTGGCCAGGAGCCGGGGTGATGCCCTGTAACTTGCCGAAGGTGAAGGCATGAGGCCTTGTAGAGAGATCTGGGGATGCTATGCGCGCATCCTAAAGGACAGTTGGGGGTTGCTGACATAGGATGACACTGGCCGGAGCTGGAGTGAGTCGCATCGCTCTGTAACCTAGCAGAAAGGAGGAGTGAGGCCTAGATGAGTTTGTCAGAGAATAAGTCGGTTTTAGTGAGTATTGTTATGATATGTTGGAAATCCCATAGATACTCGAGTGTTCGAAAAACTGTGGTGGATTTCAGGAGGTGTTCAGTGATCTTAAAAGGAGGCCAGAATTGCCGAAATAGCATAGTCTTCTATATGTTTTCACACTAATCATCATCATCATCATCATCATCATCATCATATGCGGGACGCTGAGCCCCGTTCTCAACATTTTTGATTCGGTCACTCCGGGTAGACTGTGAGGACCCCGGCCTCAAGCTTCTTGTTGATAATATCGGCCTTCGGCACTGGGCCCGTTTTATTAAAAAAAAAAAAAAAAAAAAAGCATGTTTAAACCACCAGTAAAAAAAAATAAAAATAAAAATAAATGCTACTGACTATAAGCCGAATGGCAAGCAAACGGCATCAACACTTCTAAGCCAAAAGGCAAGCAACTGACATCAACTCTACCAACTCCGAAAGGCAAGCAATTGAGATCAGAGGTATAATCTCGAAAATGCCGATAGCACAGCTCAAGCAGAGTAGAACGGAAAGAGTGTGACACCAAGCAGATACTTTATGCATGCAACTGATGACATCAACATCGCGCTCTATCCATAGTATCGTTCATATCTCGATCAGAGGCCAGTGTCATTATTAACCATCCGGACATAACACAAATCACGACAGAGAAGATCAAACGAAGCGCGATGAGAAACGGTACTCTCCAATCACAACCACAAGTACTAAGCAACCCGATGGAATTTTCATAGACGCTCCACAACGATCACTGCATCAGAAACTTCTCTCCATACTTTGCACGTAGAGGTTTCCCGCCCGCTGGACCCCCAGCGAAGTCCACAAAAGAGATACGAGAAAAAACTGTCTAACAAGCAAGGATACACACAAAAAGAAGCCCAAACACACACACACACACACTAAGAGAGCGAGCGAGCGAGCGAGAGAGAGAGAGAGAGAGAGAGAGAGAGAGAGAGAGAGAGAGAGAGAGAGAGAGAGAGAGAGAGAGAGAGAGAGAGAGAGAGATTCGCAAATGAGGTTACCACCGTAGCACGATCACCGTAATTGTGGAGCTTATTGCACCTCATCATCTTCTTTAGTTCAACTCTCCTCCTGCCCTCCTCGAGCACAATGGTTAGACTCGCGACTTAAATGAACAGAGACTACGAATACTCCACGGGTTACTCAGCCTCGATAATTTTGGTCATTTTTTCCACACGCTACCGTACCATTGCATTGGTCGCTCAGTCAGCAGTTTTGCGTTGCTACTGCATTTCGTGCACAATCATTGGGCCTCCCTCCACTGACCAACATTCTGCATGTACTTGAACTGTCTCGCTGATGAGATACACTCTGATGGATCCAAAACAAGGAATGTATAGTATATCAATCAAGGACATTACCTCCCCCTTACACATTGGAATGTTGTGCAGTGTAGCGCCTGTCATTCGTTCTCTCCCGTCATGCATGTCGTTGTGCGCCAATCCGCTGTTGACCGCAACTCTAAACCATCTATGTGCTTAACCCCCATGGACGCGCCCAGTTCCTTTGTGCACCACGCAGTCTGGGCGCGCCCAACTGCTTTTTGCACCGTGCAGTCTAGGCACGCCCAGCTGCTCTTTGCGCCGTGCAGTCTAGGCTATCACTGCTTGTTTTTTTTCCTACTGCAAAAGTCTGTTCCAGATAAAATAGGAAAATGCCTAGTTGTCGATAATGTCGGATCATACAAAAGTGAGTCAAGAAGGTGGGCCGAGGCCCGCACAACGTGGGAAAATCAAGGGCGAGCGGGGCCGCTTTGCCAAAATAAGGCAAGGAGAAAAACTCGACCTCTGTGAGACCCGACCTTTGTGCCACGTGCCTGCAAGTTCGCATTTGCGAATGCAGCGAGCAGTTGAAGCGTGGAGAATGCAGCTCGAGAAACTTCACAAGCTATCATTGCTGCGAGGGCACCCAAGACTTATCGGGACCAATCAGACCAGCGAGGCTGTGCTCCAACCAGGGTACGTCACATATTTGCCTCCTCACCACTAGTGAGAAAATCTTGGGATGCTGATCATGAGGGGTGTGCGATAATGTCATCAATTGATTTGTAGTGAAATGGCGGAAAAGAAACAAAAAGGTTGACAAAGCAAACGTCCAAGGTTAATCAAGTTTTGGAGTAGCAAAGATCGGGTTGACGACAATGGGGTTGAGGGAAGGCTCGATGACTCCTGTGGAGAGAATATGGGATATGCTCGAGGAGTTACGCTTGACAAGTTACCGCTTGAGGAGTTATGCTTGAGGAGTTACCGCTTGAGGAGTTACCACTTGAGGAGTTACCACTTGAGGAGATAAAGTGAATGTGGTGGCCCAAGGGAGGATTATTGTGATTTGGTATAACGAGGGGAGAAGTTACCGCTTGAGGAGTTACCACTTGAGGAGGCCCAAGGGAGGATTATTGTGATTTGGTATAACGAGGGGAGGGGGAGATTCAAGCTTAAGAGCTTGCTTGGAGCGAGAAGCCAGTAGGAACACTTTTGACCATTCTTCGGGTTTCAATTATTGAAGATGGAACCTGAGAAGTTTCACTGAATCTGAGTCTACCTCCATGTTGAATCCATTGGAGCACAGAGCGCGAGTAACATCTTGAGGAGGAGGAGAGAAGGAGAGACCAATCAGAGAAATGGCAATCAGGGGATGCGGCAAAGAAGCTGTCGGGTTTGTGTAGCCACGAGGAAGGTTCTTGAAGTGCCAAGGTTGCAAGACGAAGCTCGACAACTGAGCGGGGTGATGAGAGATTGCAGATGATGGTAGGGATGGAAGGAATGGGAAAAGGTGAAGGACTCTTTGGAAGGTCTGGCAGATTCGATGGTTAAGGACCGAGTTTGGTCATGGTGCTTGTGCTCGAAACCAAAGTAGGCCTGCTTGGTTGCCCTGCAGTAGTCATATCTGCGGTCCATATCTTCATTGCAGTCTCACTCGGACGAAGATGGGGATTTCCTGAAGTCTTTGGTCCTATAATGATCATCCTCCTTGCGGTAAGACAAATGATCGAATTCCGGGATTTCCAGCCTGCGATCACAAATAAAATAACAAGATATGTGCCCCTGACGTGAATGGTGTGGACTTGACAATCCGGGGGCCATAAAATTGATAAATCGAGCTCCGACCCTTTGCTTACCTGTAACCCTCGCGTCTGACAATGCTCATGCAGTAACTGTACTCGGACTTGATGAAAGGTAAGGCTTTCTCCATTCCTTCCCGCATTGCCTTGTTAAAACTATGTTTGACGTTGTTGGGTATAATAGGTTCAAGACAGTCCTTAGCCATTAAAGCGACCCTTGCACCGATGTCCAAGGCCATTGACTTGCCGATAGGATAGTAACAATAGTTCATGTTAAACCACGAGTACCTATTGGTGGTATGGCCGCAGCTTCCTCTCCGCGACTTTCCGAGGCACACGCCGTGACGCTGGCCGCAGATGTAAAATCTGAACCACCGCAAAGCTCCCAAAAATTGTGGGGTGTTAACGTGAATGCCCCGCGACCGTACACTGGTAGAGGTACAGGTGGTTTGATGGCGAGGAGGCGAACGTAGGCTTCCAACTAGGAATAGTATCATGGGGAAGCATTTGCTTCCGGGCGGATAGTTTCTCATACGCCAGTGGAGCCCTGCTGTTTAACTTTCCGTGGATGCCATCTATCTCAAACCGCAATTTCTGGTAGAGCTGATTTAGCTCCCTATTTTCCTCTTCCTATTCAAGAAGCTTGTTCTTCAGAAGCTTACTGGAGAGACAACTTCCTGCTGCCTTGACTCTTGACTGCCATCTGCTTCTTCAGCTGTTCAAAGGCTTCAAGAATTACTTAGGGATGGTGCTGGGACGAAGAGGAAGAGCGATCAGTGATGTGGGAAGACGACATGAAGGAGTACCTGTTGAAGGTGATGGGGATGTGGACTGCGAAGGAGGTGGGGAAAGAGGGCTCCGTAATTTTATAGCATGGACATGAAGTTTGTGATGTTCATCAGAATTGGTTGTTTGAGCTGTAATGAGAAGTTCGTTTAAGTTTTATGCAAGAGGATTGACATTGTCGTCGATCTTGGCTGGTGTGAAGACTGGGGGTAGGATGGGAAGGACTGCATGGTCCGCATCCACATCTGCCCCAATGACCGATTGGAGCCCAGAGGCTGCAAGAAATGTGCCGAGCCATGGATCCATCTGCACAGAGAGTGTTTTAAAATAGATACAGGAGGGCTCTTACTTCTAACTCCCCCCTATTCCTCCATTTCTTTTTAAGTAATTGAAATGAGAGTTAAGCTATGGCGAGATGCTAGTGTATTCTATGCGTGCAAATGCACAATTCCTTGTTTGGAAGAATGTGAGATGTATGATAGATACTATGTAAAGCTTAGACATTCACCAGAGTGATTTTACCCCCTTGTTCTAACTTTAGGGTGCAAGAAGCAAGGGACTCAGATTTTGGAATCTA
Organism: Chara braunii; assembly: GCA_003427395.1. NCBI lineage: Eukaryota > Viridiplantae > Streptophyta > Charophyceae > Charales > Characeae > Chara > Chara braunii. Next base: position 1,994,105 of record BFEA01000196.1, on the reverse strand, counting down.
TAAGTGTGCGGGTCAAAATATCGATGAAAACATAGGAGCCTATGTGAATGCCTGCTTCTTTACAAAGAATGTTGGAATTTCTTACATTCTTCTAAAAGTCATCAGTTGTCTGTGTTCCTGCGTCTTCTTCCCTCTCCCTGTTTTTTTTGGGTGCAATTTCCAATAATGACGTTACAAAGGACAATACATTAGCGAAATCATAGCATTGTATCTGCCTCCCTTTCTTAGGGTTATAAAATCGAACACAAAGACTCAAAAAGCATGTAAAAAGTCAGGGGAGCAGGTCCATTGCAACTATTGATGGAAATTTAGCTAACTTAGGGATCAAGGAAGAGAGGGAGGAGTTCATTGGAGCATGTGATGAGTCAATTGTAAAGTTTTACGGATTGAAGTGGGCTTGCAAATTTGATTTATTCGGAAGTCTACCAAAGACGAAGGCACAGAGGAGCAATGGGGGTATGAAGGAAAGAAACAGCAGAATTAAAAAGAAGTAGAAGAAGAGAGTGAGTGGGAAAGAAAATCCGAAGAATGGGTGATGAAAAATCTAAAGAGAGACAGACAGTCAAAAGGGTAGGGAGACGAGGGAGATACTAGGAAAGTCCTTCATGATGATGATCCCTGCGATACAGCCAAAACAGATTGTGAGCTTTGTGATAGCATCCGGAAGCTTTCACCCTTTATCTGTTTTGCTTTCTCATTCCTCCTCCTCTCCCCCCCCCCCCCCCCCCCCTTTTTTTTTTTTTTTTTTTCYTTCCCCCCCCCCCCCCCCCCCCCCCCCCCCTTTTTCTGTTTTCAAGTAGGAAAATGATGGCGGTTGGAATCGTCTATCAGATGACAATTTAGGTTGCGCATGGTGGCCAATGCCATGGTGCTAGGATCGAGAGCCGGGACTCTAATAGAACCATTTGGCAAGGATCAGACAAAAGGATAGGAAGGCAAGATGTTCAAAGATGATATTGGCGAAGTCTGTCGTACCCTGCGACGCAGGCAAAAGAAGTATGAGGTAGATGCATGAAACAGGAAGATATTATTTGAATGTATTACTTCATTGAAGTTCATTCTTCTTTTCTTGATTTTTTTCAGTCTTGCCTTCTTGTGCATGCTCCCTTCCTCTTTTAAGACTTTTTCTTTGAGGGGGGGGGGGTAAGTACATTCATGTCAGGAATGGGCAAAAAAAACACACGTCGGCAAAGAAAACCGCACTGAGTTTGAAAACACAATGGAAGTACCAACGGCCGTGGTGTCAGACCGGGTGTCATATTTGAGGGGTCGGCCGTGGTGTCAGAGGGGAAAACAAAAAAAAAATAAAAAAATGCCTAACAGATACTTTTGGATCGCAATCACTCATTTCGAGTTGGCACGTGGTTTCTTTGCCGTCGCAAGTTTTTTTGCCTTTAGGGTTCCAAAACATGCCGTGTCCACCGTTGTTTCTTTTCTTTTAATCCTGGTTTAGCTACTTCTGATGGGCATGCTGGTGCGACATCGGGACATGAAAAAGCCAATCCATCCTCCTGCCTCTTCTCCCCAGAAGAGGGCAGGAAAAGAGCAGAAGTGAAGACTCTGAGTTGCTTTTCACTGTTTCATGGCAAACTGCATCACTTTACTTCCTGGTTGTGCGACTGCTTCAAGTTAGTGTTAGTATTCAAATGTGTCTGCTCATCCGTTAAAGTACAAGCACACAGCATCCCAGCAGCGGCTGCATTCAAACCGCTCTTCATCATCCCTAAGAAGTCCGCAGCGGGACTCTTGCTGCCCCACATGGTACCACCCACGACACAGTATACCCCAAATAGTACAACTACCTATGTAGGACCACCCACCAAGTTGAACCCGCATTGTACTTCTCAACCACGTAGTAACAGCGACCTCAGATACCACAACCCAGCTCATAGTACCACCTAGTGCGCATAGCACCCGGTCACAAGAACACATAGCACTATGGAAGCCCTGAGCGTACACAGTACCAGTCAATCAAATAGCAGCACCTAGAACACACAGCACACAGCAGCGGCTAAGAGTGGTATAGCTAAGGGACCAAGGAACCCAGGAGGGAGTAGAAGGCACCCGACACACATAACACCCAGCCGTAGCTCGAGAGACAGCCAGAGCATGCTGATTGACCCGACCGTCTGCAGTGCAGCTGGCCACATTGTACTTTCTAAAGAGTCCTCCTTTCCTCCCTTCTTTTCCTTTTTCTTTTTTTGCCGAGCATCGCTGAAAATAATTGATTGATGCAAAAATGGGCAAAGAGATTGCTAGCTCTAGTAGCTCGGTTAGGCACGCAAGTTGCATTCAGGAGGTTGTGGGTTCGAGCCCCACAACCGCCTGCGGCGAACTGAGTGCCAACCAGCGGTGATAGTCCGCTTGATACCTCTGATCACTAAGAGCAGGGTCCTTGGCCAACAAGTGCGTGAGTAGTGTGAGCAGGTTGTGTGTGGTGTGTGGGAGAGTGTTGGCCTTAGACACTGCTGTTATTCGGTTGGGGGTGGGGGACGGTGAAAAGGGAGGCGCAGCTACTGGCAAAATGCTTGGTCTTTGCAGTAGCAGGACCCCCACCGGCGGCCCCACCCCATCCTTGACCACCATGGTTGGAGCATGGCTGGAGGGAGACAACAAAGCTATGTTCGCGGGGGTTCCCTGTCTAAGCCTTAGGAGTAGTGGTAGGTAGATAGTGAAGGTAAATTGAAAGTATTTGAAGGATGATGAAAGATTTGAGAGAAGAATATAGCGTAGTTTTTTAATTAAAAAAAAAAAAAAACTTCCGTAAGTGGTTGGCAACATATTTAGCAAAGTCCTGAATGATCGCAAATATTTCATAGGTAAAAGAACAGCCAATGATCGAAGACTGACATGAGACAAGCCATTGCTGGTGTGCCACATGCTAGATAAGGGAAGTCCCCAGAAGGGCTCAGGTACCTTGACTTAGCATGTGACAAGAGAGGGAGGTTGCCAGTGGTGCGCCACATAACCCATGAGGGAGCCTTGAAGTCTAGGCCCGAAGGTGCCTCATCTGCTGCACGGCAAACACATGAGAGCTGGCGGTAGAAGCACATGGGATCGAGGCAATAGGGCTTACCTTTTTTTTTCTTCTGAATGACTCAAAAAGTGGGCGAGCACTGGAATGCCTTGTGTCAAGGAAGGTAAGATGTTTGAAAGCGAAGGTAGCCTGCCACGTGGCAGAGAAGCGAGCGCAAGATCTCATCTGTCAAATTAAGTCGGAGACCCCTCATCTGCTGCGTGCCAGGGAAACAGATATAACTGAGATGTAAGGCTGGAAGAGGGTGATATCGAGGCAATCAGTCCCTGGACCTTCTCTTTTTTTTTTTTTTTTTTTTGAGAAAAGCAGAGAACAGACGAGCAGCAGGTGTTTACAGAGACATGACAGAGGGGTTGGGGAAGGTGATAGTACATTCAAAGCAAGAGCCCGAGTTTCGTGTTGAAGGCCTGATTCGTCACTTTTTTTTTTTTTTTAAGAGTTATAACTCGCTTTGTTCGCTCTCAAAGAGAGATCTCGGAGAGTAGTCGAGTAGATATTTATTGAGAGCAAAAACAATAATTAAAAGCCTTTGTTTCGAGTTTCCTATTTTGTTGTCCAACATAACTTCAACTTTGTCCTTCTGTGTCTTTTGCATTGTCAATAGGCCACAATCACAGAGGTGAGTCCGAACTGAGGTAACAGAATCCCAGCAACTTTTCTGTGCGACAATGCTTCTACCACATCTTTTTAAGTCTAGAGAACATGACTGAGGCAGATAAATTGGGTGATCTGAGCTTGACAAAGAATTTTCATAGTTTGCTCACCTTCTCCCTTCGCTGCCTACGTCGCTCCTTTCTCCCATTGCTTGCTTCTCTTCTTCTTTTTCTTTTAAGAAGTGCAATGGACTCAGGAAGGCAGAGAGATGAGGAGAAATGAAATAGTTACCCTTATTATAGAAAAAAAAATTCCACCAATGAAACATGCAACGGGAGAAAGGAGCGACGTAGGCAGAGACCGAACAACGTTTGCCTTGGAGGTCGCACTCATCGCAGACTCTCTTGGAGGTATGGTAAAAAAAAATTAGACTGGGAGGCCTTCAGTTACACCCTTATTATAGAATTTTTTTTTTTACCAATAATACAAACAACGTTTGCCTTGGAGGTATGGTCAAATTAGTAACCAAACTCGAGTTAAAAATCAAACCAGAAAAAAAAGTTTCTTTTTTTTTTTTTTTTTTTTTKAATATGTTCGGCCGAACATGTTCGGGTGGCGTTCGGCCGAACACCCGAACATGTTCGGACGTTCGGAAAAGCTCCGAACATGTTCGGTGTGCTACACAGGTCTTTAACACTCTTTATTACAGTTACCCGAAGAGGGACTCAAGGATGGGGGAGGGAGAGACGGATGGGGAATTGTGAGAATAAGAGAAAATACAGAAAGGAGATGAGAATGAAATGCAAACAGATGCAGGCCTGGGGACAGGGATCAGTGGTCGTGGGAGGAGGAGAATGAGCAGGTTGTGAGGGAGGTTGGGGACCGATCAGCAACTGCTGGATTGGTATCGGGTGGTTTGGGGTAAAAAAGGTTCGGATTCAGATGCATGATCAGAGGAATCAGTTCTCTTCCTCAGCGGCATCTTGATTGGGGGGATCTAAAAAGGAAAAGACATACGCGGTCTCCTTTACTTTGATGATGAGTCTGGGCTGTGGAGGCTGAGATTGATGAGAAGGTTCCCTAGGAAACTTTGGTGCCTGCTGGTAGCCTGGTACAAAGGAGAGTCCTCAAGCTTGGTCGGTGATGAGACAAAACCAGGGACCAGGCGCAGGCCGTACGAGTGTGAGAAGTCTGCCTTGATGAGCTGCTTAAAGAAGCCTTTGAAGAAGAAAGGGAGCGGCGAAACGAAACCCGGAAGGCCTCCCAGAGAGGGGAGGTTCTCGGTGAGGCTCGGAAGAGCGCTGTTCACCCAGAAACGTGAAGATACGTCCTTCACAGGCGATACATGGAGAAATGGTAAAAGGGAATGCACAGATCATGCGCATACTGTTCCTGGTAAGCTGCCAGGCTGGCGCTTGCTCTTGATTGCTCCTTTGCCGAGCAGCATGCTCCCACGAACTTCAGAGAGAGGAGAAGGTTGGAGCAGAACGAGTGAGAGAGAAGCTCCATTGCCTGGTCCCGCAGCATGAAGTAGAACGAGTGCACTCCATTCTGAAAAATGCAAAAAATTGCGCTTTCCACGTATTCAAGCAGATCGCTGGTGACAAGGTTTGATCCCTAACCAGTTTATACGAAGCTTGATTGCAGATCCGTAAAGAGTTTCAATGAAACTTGACTGGGGATTGAGTTCGGTAGCGGTTGGGGGTTCCACGATGAAGATGCACTGGAGATTGTCATTGGCGGTAACAGGGGGAGGCACGATGGAAGTGAACAGAGGGGTGATGAGGGCTGAGACAGTGGCTAGAAGCTTTTCATCCAAAATTCGGTCGTCTGACTGCTTAGTCAAGTAAGGAGGAAAGGATTGAAAAATGGAGGGTTGGCAGAAGAGAGAGTGGTAAGAGGAAGAGTTTGCAGGCGAGGTGGATCGAGGGTGAGTGAATGGTCTATCACCAATTCTGCAGGCGGAAGGGTTCACGATGGGATGACGACTCATTGGCGAGGTGGGGAGGATGGACTTACCGGGAACCTGACACACTGACAGGGGAGGGGAACCGATGCGTGCAGACTGGCCGAACAACAGCAAGACCTCAGCAGGAGGCGTAGACTGACCGGACGGCGACGAGACTGCAACGGACAGCAGTATGCTGACTGATCGGACGACGAGACCACAACACTGTCAGACAGTAGTGTGATGGACAGGTAGAGAGACCACAGGACTGCAACCACAGAGTCCCTCAGCCAAAACAAGGCGAGGAGGACTTGACCTCTGTAAGACCTGACCCTTGTGCCGCGTGCCTGCAGGTTCAGAACCTGGAGGGCCGCATTCATCACAAACACGGCCAGTTCCTCTCTGCGTTGTTGCTGGGCAGGCACCTGTGACTAATACTATCAAGGGGCTCAAGAGACTTCCTGTGACTTAAACTATCACAGAGCAAGGCAGCGGGACCATTCGGACCAGCGAGGCCATACTCCAACCAAGGTAAGTCACATCTTTGCCTTCTTGCCATTGATGCTGTATGGATGCTTGTCAATCCTGGATTGTAGATACTGTTGAGTATTGGAAATAATCGCACCATGATGAAAGCCCTCAAAACCATAAATCCCAAAACAGGCCCAACCATAGTCCCGGAGGCTGGGTTGATGTAGAGTCGTAGACCAATGATAACTGCTGAAGGATACCAATGTCATCGGCGCAGTGTTCAACCGAAAAGGTTGTTGTAGGCACAATGCTCCTCCTTTCTCTCTCGCCAAGACAAGTCGCTGCACGCCAATCTGCCACTGACCGCACCGCTCAAAAAGTTGAAGATTTGCTCACATCTGTGCTTAACCCCTCCTCCCTCCACCCAGCCTTCACGGATGGCTGCACCCAGTTCTTCTCTGCACCAGGCACTGTGGGCTGTCTGGGCTGTCACTACTGCTTGTATTTTTTGCTACTGAAGATTTGCTCACATCTCTGTGCTTAACCCCTCCTCTCTCCACCCAGCCTTCACGGATGGCCGCACCCAGTTCTTCTCTGCACAAGGCACTGTGGGCAGTCTGGGCTATCACTACTGCTTGTATTTTTTACTACTCTCTTTCTTCCAAAGCACGACAGCCTTGAGATCATTGAACTGACGGGCCCCATAATATTTGAGCGCTGGGGCCTACACCCACTAGCAGGTCTTTAGTTTAGAATCTTTAGATGCATGACAGTGTGACACGAGTGCCACACTCTTTGCCCTTGGATGTAAGGAATCCAGCGCCCAGAACATAACATGGGGGTTTATTCTAACATACTCTTTGCCCTTGGATGTAACGAATCCTGCGTCCAGAACATAACATGGGGGTTTACCCGGTTTAGAATAATTTAATGGAAAATTGTTGACATGCCCCTGAAAGTCGGGGTATGTCGTTAGATACCCCTAAAAGGCATGATATGGCGAAATGCCCCTATGACAGGTGATAAACTTTGCAAAATACCCCACTTGCCAATAGGACCTCTCATCCTTTGCAGATACCCCTCCTGGACCCTGCACAACTTGTCCATATGCCCCATTAATTCTGGGTGCTGGACCCAGCAGTTGGCAAAAGAAATGCGCTGGCCTGCAGGGCCACGGCATATGGCGGAGTTGGTCATGACCGGGACGGGCACATGCAGAAGTTGGGGCATTTCGGCATACCCCTGTGGTTTAGGGATATGTGATGAAATACCCGAGAACCTTTAGGGTTATTTCAACAATTTTTCCATATATTGACCGTGGGCACAAAAAAAGGCCTGGCAGTGAAACGAAAAAGGGGCCACGTTCTGGTCCCTCTTGAATTTCCAACCTTTCCAAGCTCCGAGAAACTGCCTTTTCCAGCCTCTCCAGCGGGGTCCCGTCTTTCCGAAGGCAAACTCTTCCAACGACCCTTCCACGGAATTCCAAAAATCAGCACTTTTCCAACACTTTTCCTGCGGGCTCTAGACCCGGGTATGCCCCTCACTCATTCTGCTAAAAGGGAGCTTGTAAGTTATAACCCACTGCAGCAGAATTACTGTCCGCTGCAGCAGAACTGGTAAGTGACGCAGAGAAGGTAATCATGGCCCCTCGTCAAGAAAGACGAGCACAAACGGAGTACTGGCCCAAACATTACACATTAGAGTACTGGCCCAAATATTACACATTAGAGTACTGGCCCAAATATTACACAAAAAAAAAAAAAAAAAAATCCGAAGGGGAAATTGACCTCAATATCATTCTAGCATTACGGGTCGTGGTCCTTTTTTCAAAGAGCAACGGCCTTGAGGTGTCGCCCCCCAGGCCTTCTGAGTTCTCTTACTCGTCCGATTCCATTGCTATAGTACGAGCTCAGGTCTGTATTTCAACAGTTCGTGGGTGTAGCAACTGAGCTAGGCCCGTTGGTACTGGCTCTTGGTCTCATTTGCACAGGCGGGTCTTGGTCTCAGCTCTGTTTGTGGAACTTCGGTGAGTGGGTGTACCAACGGAGCTCGGCCGGTTGGTACTGGTTCTTTGGTCTCGCTTGCAAGGACTAATTACAGTGTGTCCGTTGGTACTGGGTCAGAGGGTCTTGGCCCCAGCTATGTTTGTGGACCTTTGGTGGGCAACTTCGAGGAACACGACATTAACGGTAAGCAAGCAAGGGGGGGCCCGATGAACGGGAAAATAATATCAAAGTGGGGGTCACGTTACCTCTGCCAGGATGGACACCCTTGGCCGGGTTGGCCACCCTCTGTCCAAGCAAGCATAACCCTCGTGGCAGAGAATCTTGTCTGTGACACCCTTGCAAACGTGACCTAGTGGAAGCAATATTTTTCTCTGAGACCTACCAGTGCAAAAAGCCTGAAGGGGGTCACGCTTGCAAGGGTGGGTCTCCCATGCAGAAGGGGTCACGTTTACAGTGTCCTGATCGTGATCGCATGGGGGGGCCCAAAACTTAAAAAAAGCACGAGAGGGGTCACGTTTGCAAAGGTGGGTCTCCCGTGCAGACGGGAGGGGATTTTCCAAACCAAGTGCGGGAGGGGATTTTCCAGCCAAGTCTGCTACGTGAACGTGTGCGTGCACGTCTCAAAACACTCTCAAGAGTAACACACCAACTTGATTCCTAATCCCCTCCCGTCCAAACCAAGTGCGGGAGGGGAAGGGAAGGACAGAACAGGAAATGTGTATGAAAGTTCGTGTGCAGGGGCGAACGAGTCGAGTGCAATGAACCTGGGAAGGCACCACTGCAAGGTATGAGCGCAGCGGCGCAGGCTGCACTATGGACGGCGGAAGAGCCTTTGGCTCCTTTTCGCAAGTTATTCCGACCAGCAAACTGCATGTGGGCCTTGCAATATTTTTTCCTGTTTTCTATTTTTTTATATTTTCTCCTGTTTTTTTTTTTTTCCCCCAAACAGCGCATACATCACACTCACCAGCGTCACCACAGAGGTCAGAAAAATAACCACCCACACCGCATCTCTCTCTCTCTCTCTCTCTCTCTCTCTCTCTCTCTCTCTCCCCCCCCCCCCCCCCCTGTGTGTGTGTGTGTGTGTGTGTGTGTGTGTGTGTGTGTGTGTGTGTGTGTGTTGTCATGTTCGCTAAAGACAACTCCACAAGAGAAGCATGACAGTCACTGCGCCACACTGTTTTGTCGGACTCTCACCAACTCATCAGGAGGTTGAACCCCGTGTGCGAATTGTCACGTTCGCTATAGTACACAACCCCACACTGTGCCAAACTGTTTCGTCGAACTACTGTTTATTTCGTCGAACTCTCAACGACTCATCAGGAGGTTGCACCTCGTGTGTGTGTTGTCATCTTCGTTATTATAACCAACTCCACAAAAAAGCACGACTGTACCAGACTGTTTCGTCGGACTTTCACAGACTCATCATCAGGAGGTTGAACCCCGTGCGCGTACGTGTCAGGACTGGGAAAGCCATAATAGAACATAATACTTGAACGAGTTCCTACCAAACGACGCGCGCGGAGATTCTCACAGAGCGCCCAAAAAGAAATTCAGATCGTTTAGAAACGAACGACAGTAAATCTTCGGTGAACTCGATCGAAAACAGCCGATCAGAATGGCAACCCGATCGCGCTCACGTGGCCTTCACAGCACTTCCTCCGGGGGGTCCACGCAGAAGCTTGGACACGCCGATTGTACACATCCCATCGTTGAACAGATCCAATATAACGACAGCGAAGCTTCAATCCGAATCGTAAACATCCTATCCTTCACTACTATAGACAGTCTAACTACAGTTAAGAGTTTTCATCCTATCCTTCACTACAATAGACAGTCTAACTACAGTTAAGAAGTATTCAACTGTCGTCAGACTGTATCGGTTAAGTGTATACGATCGGATCTAAACACCCCATCTTAAAAAAAAAACACAACAACCCATTGTTGAACAGATGCAGTCTAACAACAGTTAAGCGCCGTTAACCAGATGCAATCCAACGACACTGCCGTTGATCAGATGCAATCGAACAGCAGTTAACCGTCGTTAGGCTGTATCTGTATACGATCGGATGTAAGCCCCCCATCGTTGAAGAGAGGCAATCTAAAAACAGTGCAGTTGTTTTAAGCGGCGATCGAGCGCCATCCCATCGTCGACTGGATGCCATCGATTAACGAAGGCACAGATTAACGCGAACAACCGATCAACGATTGGGAACCCGCCGCCGCCCATTGTCAACTTCCCATCCATCATCGTTTCCTTCTTTCAACGGCCTTTCATCGCCGATCGTTAACATCCCATCAACACGCCCACAGCCACTATTATTCCCCACAAACGCAGAAAAACTAAGTAGTCTGCCTGGGGGCGACTTTCATCAAGCGGGAGTCAAGTCAAAGAGTGCAAGACGTGCCGATGAATCAAACGGTCTGCGTTTGCGAAACGGCCCATATGAAAGACCTTATCCAACGGAGGAAGCGTGTTTCCATCAAGAGGCTCTCGCGCAGCAGATGCCGTGGTGTGTGAACGTCCAGGGCATACTATCTTTTAACTTATGGGCCTAAGCTTATGGCTGTGGACGAACTCCTTCAATCTTCAGAAGAAGATTAGTCCTGCTACTACAGTCTTCCCCCGAATACAACGCACGGTCATTATAGCTGAATTTAGACTGAACGATAGCCCAAATTCAGCTATGATGACCGTGCGTTGTATTCGGGGGAAGACTGAAGGTAGTAGGTTAGTGTGAGCATCGCACCAATCTGTGATTATCAATAGCCCTCAACAAGTTATGATCTCAACAATCACACAATCACAGAATAGAATATCGGAACATCTTATCAATCTATGATCGTTATTGTACCCATCTAACGATTTCTACCCATCTCATTAATCACACAATCACAGATGATATCGGACCATCGGACATATCTGTGAGTATGCCCATCAACGATTTCTAATCATCTCAACAATAAGACAATCATAAGACAATCACAGAAAATATATCTGATGATCATCGCGAAAATCTGCGATTACGGCCGCGGCAATCAACGAGCGCACAACCACACAATCACAGACAATTTCCGAGATGCATCTCGGCAAATCCCACCACCACACAATCCCAGACAATTTGCAAATTGAAACCATCTCCACAACAAAAAGAGACGACAACCACACAATGATCATACAACGAGAGAGAATTCCTGAGCGTTTATTCGCAGACAACGGGCCTCGCTGCACTACTTTCGATATGTGCAAGACGAGAGTGAATCTTACGCTAGAACATGGACAGATACAAAGCCATGATTTGTCTTTTGCGCACGTCGAAAGTAGTGGAGTGAGGCCCAATTTCCGACCACCTCTACCGGGCCATAGAGCAGAAGTTCCGTCTCTGCGAAGCCGCCGCCTCACAGGCTACCACCGCAGATCACCACGTGACAGGCTCGACTGGTACCATTTTCCATATGTTCAAAAGCATGAATCTGGACGTAATAACGGCCAGGTTCTTGTTTTCCCTAGAATGGACATATAGCACCAGTGCGGCCTGCCCCTAAAAGTCGGAATCCCCCTCTCGAAATGCCGAAAGCAAAGCTCGTTCGTTAGATTGCATGATTTGCATCCCTGATCCATGTACTCATCTTTCTAAGGACAACATCAGATCCAGAATCATCCAGCACATTTAAAACCCAAAAAAAAAAACAGAAAAGAAAGAAAACTATGTCAACTACTGGTCAAAAGAAGTGACCCAAAGAAAAAAACAGAAAAGAAAGAAAACTATGTCAACTACTGGTCAAAAGAAGTGAAAACCACAAAAACTACGTCAACTACTGGTCAAAAGAAGTGAAAACCACAAAAACTATGTCAACTACTGGTCAAAAGAAGTGAAAACCACAAAAAAAAAAAACAGAAGAAAGGAAACTACGTCCACTATTGGTCAAATGAAAGAGAGAAGGGGGGGGGGGGGGGAGAGGAAACTATCTCAACTATTTGTCAACCGAAGGGGGGGACGGGGACACACTGTCTTAATTGTTTGCCAACAGTGACTACCGTCTTCCCCCGAACACAACACACCCTTACTTTGGCTGCATCTGGCCGGAAATATAGCTTGTATACGTTCATTTTTAGGGTGCGTTATGTTCGGGGAAGACGGTAGTCCCCAATTTCTGTCCGGTCCACAATACGCCTGCAGCACAGCACCAACGAGGTTCTGTCGTCGCCTGTGTCGCCGAGCTCCATACACGACCAGATTGCTATGAGAGTCCGAGCATCCGTTAGGAGGAGGAGAATGAAGGAGGAGACGGAGGGTCCATTGCATAGACAGGATTCCGAGGGGAGGAAGATGAACAAAATCGCGGTCTCACCAGCTTCCGTAAAAACAGACGATGAGAAAAAAAAAAAAAAAAAAAAAAAGTCTCACCAGCTTCCACTGCTTGACCGGATTCGCTGAGCGATGGATTCTCTCTCCACTCTATGGTACCCTCCTGGAAATACCAGGAACTTCAACCCCAGTCCACTGTACTTACGACCCCCACGAGAGAGAAACTTACGTGGAGACTGACACACATGCATGTACAATCACACACTCATGCAAAGAGAGAGAGAGAGAGAGAGAGAGAGAGAGAGAGAGAGAGAGAGAGAGAGAGAGAGAGAGAGAGAGAGAGAGAGAGAGAGAGANAGAGAGAGAGAGAGAGAGAGAGAGAGAGAGAGAGAGAGAGAGAGAGAGAGAGAGAGAGAGAGAGAGAGAGAGAGAGAGAGGAGAAAAGAGACACAGAGAGGATCAAGATTTCCACGAAATGATTGAGATGAAAGATTTTAGGAAACGAGTAAGATATCAGAGAGCAGCTTGCATGCAGCGTATACCAGCTTACCCTAGATGAGCCCCGCTTGGTTCTCACAGAGAGCGAACGCCCGCCAACCTGCCGCTCCCACGAAGAGTGCTGGTCCACCGACAACAACAATTTTTCGACCCAATATTCGAGCGAACTGCGCACCCTCTAAACTTGGCACAGCAGAACATAAACATACCATACCCACCCGCTCGTACGCATCTGTTTCTCCTCAACGTCGTTGCAACAGTATACCGTTGTCGTTAGCCATCCGTCCTCCTGCTACTTGCTACTGCCATTTTCCTCTCGGCACGGCACTCGCTACTGGCGCGTCTGGGAATTCTGGGAATCTGGGAAAGTCCTGGGACACTGAAAATTTGTTTTCCCTTTTGCGGGCGGGCCCATTCTGGGAATCTGGGAGAGTCGTGGGACGCTGTAAATTTGTTTTCCCTTTTGCGGGCGGGTCCCAAAAAAGGGCCCCGTCCCCCCCGTGTGCCCAACTCTCGTTGAAATCGAGAGCTGGCGGACAATCGGTCCCCCTTCCGCACTCACTGATTCACCCTGCCCCCTAGCGGGGCGGAGGTTGCCAAACCCCTCCGGATCCCGCCGAGAGCATTCAGTCCGTCTCCATTTCGGCCCCCAAGAGTCAATCTATAGATTCTATACCACATCACACATCATCAGCGCCCCGTCACGAACCATACATACAGCAGAGTCTATGGTGTGATAATTGACAAGAGAGGTAGAAATCTATGCTTGCAGGGGTCCCGTGTATAGCCTTAGGAGTAGTGGTAGGTAGTGAAAAGAAAGGTAGAAAGCTATGCTTGCAGGGGTCCTGTGTATAGCCTTAGGAGTAGTGCTAGGTAGTGAAAAGAAAGATATGTTCCATGATGACATGGAAGATTCCTGTTAAACCACCAGTACCTCGCCCTGCTTGGAAAATCTGACGCAGCCGTTAACGCGCCGCGTCGAGCAGGGTACCCACCGATCGGCGACCGGTAGTCCCAAAAAAACAGGGCGCAAAAAAAAAAAAAACCAAAAAAATGGGTGCGGAAAAAAAAAAAAAAAAAAAAATCGGCTCCGAAAATGTAAAGTCGAGGCGGGGGAAGGGGGAGAGAGAGAGAGAGAGAGAGAGAGAGAGAGGGCGTCCTTTCTCTCTCTCTCAACGATGCAACGAGAATGGATCTTCCGGCCCGGATCGGCATTGAGCAGAGTCTGTTGATGTTCGTAGGGGAGGGGACCTGAGGGGAGGCATAGAGATTGGTCATGTTGGCATGGTCCCGGATGCTACCGGTTGTCCCCTAGCTGGTATCGCCCACCTTCAGGTCATCGATATACGACTCGGTAATTTGAGGGTTGATTGACTGCATTACTCGGATCATGCTGCGTTGCACCATTGCAACAGCGTTGGTCCACTCTTGAGATGCAACATTTATATGTATTAATCCTCTAGGCATATGCATTGCCTTTATATGACGATCTGCAGGATAAACCGGAAATTGGTTGTGCCCTGAGTAAAGATCAATGAGAGTTACAATGGACCTCCCAGCGCAATATTCTGATAATTGGCTGGCATTGGGCAGTCCCCCAACATCTCTTATTGTCACTGCATTCAATCTCTGCAGATCTTGTACCCACCTAAGGACTTCATTCGGTTTCACAAAGTAAAATCAAGGAGAGACATATGGTCCACTAGAAAAACCTGCAACATTCGAACGAATTTTCTCATCCATGTACTCTACTACTCTTCAACGGTCTTCTGAGTTATGATACTTAGTTCCTCGGACATTCCACTGTTCATGTGGTAAAGTATGAATGCGGATCATCTTGATCGTATGCACATTTAACCTTCCATGTTAATACACGTCGTGTTTTTCACGCATCAAGTCCTTCCCTAAGATCTTCTCCTGGTCTGTTAAAAATTCAAGTTCTCTTACTATCATATTTTTCTTTGTCTTCTTATTGATATGACAAAGTTCATTCCTCATTCTCTTTCTAATTTGTCGTATTAATTATCTCTCATGTTCATATTACACCCTTTCTTCCTGACTTACAAGAACAGGCACCGAATAACTTTTCATATCTACTATTCCGTACTGCCTTTTGGAGCCCTGTTTCAGCCCACCCCTAAAAAATGTTGACCGCAGGATTGGACGCATGGCACAAAGGGTTTGTACATGAGATCGATTTTTCCTCCTTCCATATCATCCTTTTTCTTTTGTTAGTGTTTTAACGACCTCTAGATCAACTTATCTTATATGTTGAGACAAACTTTATTGTCTCTCCAATACTCGATAAACTCATAACTAATTCATTGGTCTCTCCATCCTTCGTCTCTTAACTACCATTTTGTCAAAATGAACATTTTTTATTTTTTGAATGAACTTGAAACCGAGTTTTTGAACTTTTTTTGTCGTAAACTCATCTAAATTTTACGGCTCCTGACGGTCCGACGTTTTTAAAACGTCGAACCTCCTGGATGTATCAACACACTTGAGACCAGATACATCCAGGGGGGACCGTCTGGATGTATATGGTCTCAAGCTATGTCCAGATACATACAGGAGGTCCAACGTTTTAAGAACGTCATACCCTAAAGAGCAGCAAATTTAGACGAGTTTTAGAGCAAAAAAAGTTGAAAAACTCGATTTCAAGTTCGTTCAAAAAATAAAAAATGTAAATTTTGACGAAATGAAAGTTTCTTCATCATTTTCCCCTTATAACTCCTTTCGTTTATGTTTTGATTCCTCAAACGTATATAATCCCACATTAAGTCGATTTTCTTTGAGTTGTGGGGCCCGATATTCCTGCAAGTGATCACCTCAAAATTTTTACAGGCTAGATCGCACAATATCACAAACATGGTGTCATCATGCTTATTCATAATGAGTGTCTCATATCGGGACCAAAAAAATATTCCCAAAAATATCAAGATGCTCAAACTTGCGTAATGTGAAAACAAGTTCAAACCTTGACCCAACCAGTTTCTACCATAACATTCAAGGCAACCTCCGTAAAGCTAGTTTTGTCACTGGCTCTGTTAAGGTATCCAGAATCGTTCTCGTCAATTTCTAATCTCAGTCTTTCTGTCGTTTCAACATTTACAATGTTTATTTCAGTTTCTGTATCCATCAGCCTAGACATCCATTTTCTTTGATCATAACGTGGATGGGCCCAGTTCCTACGAACTTCTGGTCTAGTTTACTCCCTGCAATGCTCCAATTGGCTTCCTTGGGAATCAGATCTATCATTCTGACCATGGCTACCATTTTCCGTGACAACCTACTTTTTACCATCTCTCTCAGTCTCGGGGCATATATCAAGATTTCTCGGTGGTTTAATTATTCATTATGTCATTTTAACAATTTATTCACCAATCCTTCTAGATAGAATCCTTCGATCGACGTTTCATATTTTCACTTCTTGTCCATGATTTCATCATTTTTCGTCTTTCCCTCTTTGATTTTTTGCTTTCGTCTCTTAATCCTCGTTAAGGCTTGTTTATTTTTTTTCTTTAAGATTAGTTTTTTCATCCTCATCCCTTCAACAGTGATTAGAACCTCCTCTTCTGCTGGCTGAAAAGACTGAGCGTGTTTATTTGTTGGATTATTACTTCCCGATTTTCGTGTAGCATACGGGGTCGAACCTCTCACAGTCCTATATCTTTTTTTTTTTTGCAGCTATGTTCGCTCTCATAACTCTCCGGTTTGGTTCAATTGGTCCTTCATCCGGCCCTTCCTGGCCCATAGTAAGCGTTCTTGGAGTCCTAGTCTTTGTCTTTCCAACTTCTTTACACATCCCGCAAAGTCTCAAGTTCAACCTTTGCATCTTGTCCATCAAATCCTTCATCCTAACCAATGTCTCTCTGACAAATATTCTAACGCCTTCCTCTTCCGTTTTTTTTCTACGAGGGGAACATTCTCTTAATCTCACAAATTTTCAATCCACTCATCTTTCCCCCTAACCCTATTAAATCTTCTATGTGGTCGATAAAATCTTCCTTCTCCTTCCAGATTCGAAATATGGTTGGAGCGTTTGGGCCAACCCCAACTACTTTGAGGGCCTCCTTCCTTGTCCCACATTGAATATTAGGATCTATCATCTTCCCTTCCTTGTCGAATATATACCCGTTTATGTTGGAGGTGATAAGCCCGCTGAGTTCATCGAGCTTTCTGACATTACACATTTGACTGTATGACCCCTGATTTGCCAGTGCGTACAGATACATTCGTTATAATTCACCCAACCTCTTTTGTATCCTTGCCCGTTTCACTTTTTGTTTCCTCGTCCGTACCCTCTGCCGTTACTTGGGTCATAACCTCAACCAAAGTTTTTTTTATATCCTTGACCGATCTGATTGGAGGTTCATCAGATGGGAATCCTATTGGTGTCCCGAGTTCCCTCCTTGTTCATTATCTCCTCTACCATTCATCTCTCGACCTTTTCGAACATTGCCTCATCCTACATTTCCTCCGCTTCGAAGTCCATGTCCCTGACCTTGAACCTGGTTTTGGTCTTGTCCACCTGGGTAACTCGGTCTTTGTTATTGTCTATTCCCTTGCGCAATCTGACCCGATCCTTGTGAATTTTCTAGACCCAGAACCTATGGTACCATCAAATAGGCACTCATTTGTCATTGCACCGGCCATTGTCCTGTTTGAAAAAATCCAGGTCAAGCATTCAGTGGTGGTCCCATCGGCCATTGCCCAAATTGAGTGGCAATTGCCGAAGACTCGTGGACATATTGAATTACCGCTTGTTGAGGAATCTGTCCTCTTCCAATACCTTGCCCTCCTAAGGTCAAATCCTTGCTTTCCTTTGACTCTCTGTTAATTTAACTGTCGGTTCATGCTGCTCTTCTTCTTCGTCCTCGTCTTCTAGCTCTTCTGCCTTCTGTTTCCTCTTCCCTGAAGATTGAGCAACCGTCATTACCTTTTTTGGCGAGACGACTTCCTTAAGTTCCTTCAACTCATTCACCATAATACTCAGAACTCCCCTCAATATATCATCAACTTTCTGAATCGCACCCACTGCCTTTCTTTTTTTCCGTTTTACCTTAACCTAGTGGTGGAACACTTGATCAAGGTATCCAAATGCAATATTTCTTTTAATAGTTTTTCAGGTCGTTTTCCTACAGGCTGCCCCTCCTCGGGTTGGTTCCACAGTCTCGTACCCAGAAAACTTCCCTAGGAAAACGATACACTAAATTTCTTTCGACAGTCCTAGGACTCTTTCGACTGTCTTTTTAAAGGCATTAGAGAACGAGTCCATCGTGGTGAATTCATCGATGTTCTTATAGTACAAATGTTTAATTGTAAGTAACTCGTCTCCTAGCATGAACTTTCGCTGCATCCCTTTCTTAAGGTTCGTCCAATTCTCAATTGTTTTCCTAACAACCACCTCCACATCCGGTCTAAACTCCCGCCTTACTTACTTGTATAGCTGAACAATTTTTTTCGCAGTAGTCAATCGATTAAAAATGTACTCAAGCACTTCGATCCAATGAGACACTCTGTCGCCTTTGAAAGAGAAATTTTTATCTTAGGCAGTTGAGATTTCTTAACAACCCTTTTCTTTAGTAGACTCACAATCTTTGTTGCGGTTATAGCTGGTTGTCCTCCATTAACAATATCCTCGTCTATGTCCCCCATTTCACCTTTAGTTTAACTGTCGAATCTGTTAACACACACAAAACTACAACTCAACTCTCCTCCAGTCACAACACTTTTTTTTTTTCTTTTTAGTTTTCATTATAACAAAGTAACTGTTTCTATGTCAGGTCCAACCTTAACAAGTATACACCAATAAATATCAAAAATTCTCAGTTGAAGGTAGGCTTCCTAGACAAAATGGCTCCTTGATTATTAATCGTGAACAATATTCACTCCATATCAGTAACTTCGTTGGTCAATTCGTCCATAGTTATCCAATCCCCATACCAAAAGTTGCGTACCATACCAAACAAAATGGGAATCCCATCAATGCAGTCATCAATGCATACCTCTTTGCATAGTCCATGCCAATACACCAATCGATCCTCCAAGAGATAGATTCGTACATACGCATTCACGATAGGCAAGATGTTCTCATTATTTTTCTTGGGCAACTTGGGTCTCATTTCTAAGTACAAAAAGCAAATCGTCTGGGGCGTCTCCAACTCAAATCCCAGATCGGGTACGGATTGCGTTGTAAGCACAACTCGCTGTACATTTTCTTTCCTAAAAAAAACTTTGTTTATTATGAACTTCGGAAGAGTACTTTTAACGTTCGTCGTCGGATAGGCGAATTCAGTCGCCCATCTTGCTTCGATTGACCATGATATCGCACCTTTTCTTCCCCAATACATCCTCCGAGAAAACGCCTGAATGGTCAATCCCGCTTTCATAACACACCTAGATATGAGATAACTTTCTCCCATAGCAAGGTCGATCTCATGTGCCCTCCACAGGAGGGTTGCGAGATACAAGGTTATCCTTACTATGACATTTTCTCTGTTCGTAGTCTCACCAATCTTTATGAGAGTTCGCAACTTGTATTTTTAGGAATACCTGTACCTGACCTAACCACAATTTTTTTGAAAACCAACCACTTATACCAACTGTATACCTAGCCTGCCGGACCTTTACCCATCTCCGCCTGCTAAAAAAAAAAAAGTATACCCAGGCCTACCCTACCTGAACCTCTACAGCATGTAACTGGCCATACCTACCCATTAACATTTTTTTTCAAAACCACCCATGACCACCTGAACCCGAACCGTTTGTTAACCATCCATACCCTATTCTACCTAAGTTTTATTTACATGTACCAACCCATACCTACCTATAATTGTATGCGCTCACACGTAACCACTCGTGCTCGTCACCCACTTCCCATAACCGCCCATAACCGCCCCTAACTGTCCCTAATCGCCCCTAACTGTCCCTAATTGTCCCTAACCGCCCCTAACTGTCCCCTAACCGCCCCTAATTGTCCTTAACCACCTCAAATTGTCCCCAACCCCCTTGACGTCACAAGATTCACGTGGTAATTTTTATTATTATTATATTAATTCTTATTAATATTAATATTTTATTTTATTTCTTTCAAGATGTGGCAGTTGTTGCAGGTACTGCCGCAACAGTGGCAGTTGTTAAATCTGACCACTCTAATGGTGCTATGGATACATCTGGTGCTACAACACCCTATGCAACATGTATAGCATTTGTAAATGCAACAAACCTCGCCACACACATACGCTCTCTTACACACAAACACACACATACAAATATTAAATACGCAGGGTTACACACTCATCATGATGATTCAAAGTACGAAGTTTAATAGTCCTTCAATGTGGATAAATTAATTTAACATGAACTTCTAGGAAGATTCTCACGCCCGACCGATATTGCCCGGCCGGGCACCCGGGTGTGACTCCCAGGGGGGTCTGACGCCCGGGGTACCCGGACATGCAAAAAAAAAAAAAAAAAAAAAAGTTTTTTTTTTTTTTGGTTTTCTGCACTCTCCCAGAGGACTCCAAATCCGGCCCATTTCGTTTTTTGCGAGTTGGCTGTTAAGGGGGGGGGGAGGGGGGTATAAATTGGTTTTAAATGGGCTAAAGGGGTCTAAAGGGGGGTGCCTTTGTATGATTCTGTTATTTTCTTTTTTATCTCTGATTCGGTGAGGAATTATAATGTGACCCTCAGCCAAAAGTAGTTTGCGTTTCAATCCTACACAACATATTTTTTTTCCAATTTTTTTTGAGTTTTTTTTTTTTTTTTTTTGGCGTTGTGGCTGCCGGGAACCCTGCCCGGGGCTCATGCGCGACCGGGCACCTAGGCGTGTACCCGGGCAGAAGTTGGGTGCCTGGGCGCCCGGAAAAATAGAATAGATAAACTTCGAATAAGTCAACTCAAAGTATTTGTCATGTCCCGTGGAGATGTATGTCATATTCTGCAGGGAATCAATAGGAAGTTTTCGATATCTGTAAATTTGTACTTCGATGGAGAGGGTGTCATCGTAATATTATCAAAGTCAGAGGTAATTCTGCAACTTTTTCTTAACGCGGGGATACGCCCACGAAAAACCGAAATCACATGAGTGATTTCAAAACTTGCCTTGCACATGAGGCTGGTCAGTGTTTAAGCCAGTCTTTAAACAAGTTGACAATCGCTGACGTTAATCCACGTCGAGTAAAAATTTAAAAGTCATATGAATTATTTTCTTTAATTATCGTTTTGTTCCCCAGCGGTTCATTACACAATCATCATGAAAATAAGGAATGAAGTTATTTTCAGTGAGACAGGAATCGAGACTTACACACATTTTCAAGCTCCAGCCAGCGATGAGCCAAGTCATTGTTTTACTTCTTAACCGATAATTAGAACTTGAACAGCTAATTCTAAAAATTCAAAATGTGTTGCTAGGATCAATTTACTTAATTAAGAAGACCATTTTTTAATGTTTTGTTAATCCAAGTCGAAATAAAACATTACCATCATTTTATAAAGCATCAATCAACCAAACTTAATTTTAAGCAAATTTACATGATTCGAGAACATCACATGGGAGTAAGCAAAGTAGAGATCTCGAGCGAGACACTGCGAGAGAACAATGGTGACGTTCTCAAGCAAGGGTAGTCGAAGTCTTATCTCGTTTGTGCTCCAATTATTAATCGTACTTCTCCAAGAATTTATCTCTATCATTCGAGTCTACCATTATCTACATCTTTTACCCTTCCTCCACACTTAGACCCTTCAACTTATCATTCTAATGCTTAATGTCTTCCCCCCAAAGTCAGCCAGTAAACGCTTTTGCTATGGATAATAAAGATTACTGACTATGTGATCGGCTTGATAATGAATCCGTCTAGGCTTATAAGAGTGGACAATAGCTCACAAGAAAAGAAATGGTTTATCCTTTAGTGATAGTTTTAAGAATTAACACCAGAAAGACTGAACCACACTTGCCTTAACACAGAAAGTAGCGTCGAGGTAGTCAAATCACGTTCAAAGATGGTGTCAAGATCAGTGCAAAAATAACCAGATCACACTCGACGATAACAAAAAGAGAGAGGAGTACTGGCAGAGGATAATCCATGCAAGGAGAAAAAAAACATTTGGAATGACATCTTCATGTGATACAAGTGACCCGGGCCCGAACTATATCAAACTGAAGACGGAGAACTTATTCAACACGAGACCTGCTAACAGTGGTTACCCATCCAAAGACCAACACGATATTGGAGATTTAGCGCAGGAGCAAAGGTTCTCAATCTAAAAGTAGTCAGCGCATGACTGTAGCATACTCGATGCCTCTATATTAACACATTCAGTGAAAACAACAGTCATCGAAAGAGTAAGGATCGGGTTATAACAAACTTAATAAAGAGCCCTAACTCAAAGAACAATGTGCACGTCCAAGTCGATCCTAAAAAAAAAAAAAAAAAAAAAAAGTTTGACATTTGGAGTACCCAAATATGATGACTTGCATGGAGTGAGCCCTGGTACCAAAAAACATAAAATTGCGTCATCATTTTTTAGGTGCATTATGCCATCCTCTTCTCTCCCGCATCCATACCAATCTCTTCTGACTTCTTTCGATTACGCGTGGGGTGTATATCTTGTCCTCGCCTCTTTTTGGTTTCTTTGTTATACTTTCTCTCTTGTGATCCGTAATTGCCCCAAGAGCTCAAAGCCTCCATTGTCACGAGCTGACTTCACCAAGGAATGAGCGACGCCAACCATAAAACACATTTATAGTTCTTGCAAGTTGTCGTACGGAGTCTGACCTTCAACAACTTACACCCCTCCCTCATAGGTTGCCCAATTGTCTATAACGCATGAGTTAACCACGACTGATTTGTGGTCTTAAATTCTCTCTTATTCCCTTCATCATCCTTAGTTAATCCTCCGGTGCTCACTCACGCAGTTAGTATTGTGCCTCGCACATTCGCTCCCACTTCACCAAGACTAAGATGGAACTATGGGGCGATTGTTGACACACGAGTGTCTCTCGTGAATCTCATGGGAAATTTGACTTCGATGGACTTCCTTCCCTCACTTGTACTCGGCACAGTCCATTCGTTCTCGACTTCACAATGCCAGAGACAGAGAGACAGGGAAACATAGAACTCCGTATGATTGTTTGTGACGTCAGCAGTGAGGTCCACCCTTAGAGTGTCCGTGAGAGTTCGCCTTTATCTCTCTATCTCCCTCTGAATGCGCTCCTCTACCGCACGTACGTCACACTCTTGCCCCGCGGTCCTGTAACTGCCTGCCTTGGGCTAAGTGCCTCCGTCGACGTAAGTTGACCTTTGGGACTTCCTCTACACTGGTACAGTTGGTGTGTGTCCCCGGCTCCACTAATCCAATCTCTGCAAGGACTGGGTCTCAACAACATCGCTAACCTCGGACTCGGTCTCAGAGTCCCAGTCTAGGACTCTAGGTTTTGTTCTTCGGGTTCTATAGTCCCAATAATCGTCTCCGATGCAAGGTACGAAATGGTCACCTAAACCCCTGTTGTCACGTCGTCCCTTCTCCACCTCTTCTTAGCTCGGTTGTTTGCCTCAACTTTGGATTCGTCCTTATCTCTTCTTCTCTTGCCCCCTCAACATTAATTTTTAGTTTTGCCTCATCGCCGTCTGAATTTAGAATAGTAGTAATCTAAGGGCCTTCCCCCAATACTAGGGTCCAATGAGTTAGGCGCCTCCAACACTAAGGATTATAGCCCTCCAGTCCCTTTCTGCACTCCATATTCAATCTCTCAGATTAATCTATGCCTCACACCTACAACAGTCACTTGCCCTTTCTCATGCACTGAGCAGGATGACCGTCGAGCCTGCAAACTCAAATGAATGCAATCAGAGCGCCTCGCCTATCTTCATCACTATCTCGTCCTCCAAAACAAGGGAGTAGCAGCACGACTCTGACCACGTTCTTTATGACCAATATTAGCAAGGTTTTAGTTGCTATCTTTTATAGAGTCTATGACTCTATGGGTGCCACAATCTCCGTGTTCTAAACGGGATCTAAGGAGTCCACGTTAGATAAATAAAATCTGAGTAATGTTAACATAATATTTTTAACAAACGAGAAAAGAGTGAATCAAGGATCGTCACTAAAATGCAGCCCAACGGTCCACGTCTACGGTCTTTACGAGGTGGTCCCATAACGAGATACCGATAAGTTATTTCCTTCATTTAAAGGGGACCATCGGACTACCCCTAATGGGTACCCGTGTCCGATACCAAGGAGAGGGCTTATGACCTTCTACGGGAGTGATAAACCTCCTACCAAAGTGGTCGTGGATCGCCCTCGTTTTGGGCCCTTACAGCGTGGCATCCAGCAAATTGTGCCTGTGGTAAATGAGTCGCGAAGACTCAGGCCAGTCTAGTTCGCCCACTTAAAATCACGGTTCAAAATTAAACGTTCATTCCCCCGTGAAGTGACATAGGAAGAACTAGGTTTTAAAACATACATTTAAATTATAGAAGAAGTTAAAGTCCCTATCAAGAATCGTAATGCCATTGCAACCTGAGACCTTTAGATCATTCGGAACTAAGATGAAGGTTCGGATCAGGGCACAGGCTTGACGTGCAACTTATCCTTATTTTCTATTTTATTGTTTTCTTTTCTTTTTTTAGCTTTTACTTTATTGTGACTGCAATTTTGTGCACACAACCCATAACTCATATTTTAGGGGCTCAGCGCACAGTTGAAAAGACCACACATGTCCCTCTACCTTCGCATCGCTGGGCGAGTCCAGCAACTACCACAGCTACAGGGCAGTTGTGCTCTGTTGTACAGCAGGGCGCCGAGCCTGTGTGGACCAATGGAAAGCCCAATGGCGCACCCCCTCCTTTTGCCGGTGGGAACGCCCACTGGGACTAATCGAGGAACTGGTCGCACATATAGTATGTCCGATGTATGACTCTGATGTGACATGTACTTAAAGTAAACCATCTTCACAATCGAGCAAAGTTGTCTGCATGAAAAGCGTGTTTGGTACACCACAGAGGGCTGGGACATAGCGCCCTCCGACAACGCATGAGACTTGTGTGCTTATTAAAGTTGACTTCAGCGAGGTCTTTGCCAGATCTACTTCACCAACCAATAATAACTCCATCTTCGTCACGGTGAGATGGAAGCGAGCAAACAAGTGGGCAGTAGTAGTACGAGAGAGTGATGAGGTGTACCAGCGATGTGCGAGAACTTGAAAAAACGGACTTCTTGAGAGAGAGACGCGACAGACTTTTCGGGGGTCACACTACACGTGAGACTCTCGTGAGAAGTGCGTTATTGCTTCATGGTTGAATTATTTTTCTTCCTAACGAGGTCAGACTCACAATCAAAGGTATGCAATAGTGCTAGATCATTGATATAATCAGTTTTGCAAACAAGTAGCTTGCTATCACTGCAAGCCCTCATCTTCAACATTGACAGTGTCATTCAAGTTGTGAGGGAAGTTGTGTTACGCTGAAGGGGTTGCTCATAAAGCAGTTATTGGTTATGGACTAGAGTGGCACAAGAAGTCTGAGAGAACACGCATATGAAGCATGGAACCAATGGTGGCCGCAAAAGTTCGAAGTCCCTCACATATGGATAATGTGTGTGTGCCGATTATGGTTGATGTCATATGAAAACAAAATTTGCACGCCCGTCTTCGACTAAGTAATAATAGCATTGTAATATGTATCGTGCATTCTTCGTCACCTGGGTACGAAGTTCGCTTCAGCATGGTCAGGACCAGAGCGAGGCTTCCTACAGCAGGACACTTGAAGCCATGAGATAAAATAAGCTTTTTCAATGTCACTCGTATTTTTGTGTGCCACTCATTCATTAACGTCATTCAATTTCTTAAGGTATGGCGGTGTTGCTACGACATACTCGTAATGAGACTGATGTGGTATGAGGTGCTAGCATAGACAAACGAGTAGTGCAAAAACATGTGTAAGTGCAGGCATTTGGAGTCAACAGTCCCGAGCGAGTGTGCATGAAAAGAGTTAGTTGTCCTCACACAAATTTTGTTGTCTCCGAGCTCATCTTCATCACTTAGTTATACACCGTTTTCATCTCCTATAATGATACAAGGGATACATCATTATTAACGACGAGTAGTCTTCATTTCGTCAATGATTAGAGGCCCTAACCCGTAATCAGAAGTTCCTGTAAAGTCAATTGTCTCGCTAGGCTTGATATAATTTGTTGTCGGTTTTAGTGCAGGAGCACATAAGTGAACACAAGAAACTAAACTACGAGGAGGTTGCAGAGCACAGAAAATGGATTACAAGACCAAGTGATAGTTATTTGAGAGAGGCAAGGTTTTGAAAGTGGGGTTCTACCTACGTAGTTTTTATGAGTAGAGGTGACACTCTGCAGAGGTTGGTTATGAAAGTTGTATGTTGAGAATCCGCATATTTGACATGTTGCTCATGATTCTATAGGACGACACCGAGGCGTATGGCTGTGAAGTCATCATCCATGTGAGGATACTTTTAATTTGCTTCGACATACAGGACCAGTTTGACCACTTAAGTATCTAAGTGACTTGAGACGTGTGTGCTTGACCATTTTCACACAAGTTCAACCTGAGATATTGATTGATAAGACCTTCATTGGCAAGAAAAAGGGAGAGAGTGATACTTGTGATGATCAAGTCTAATGTGGTATGAGAATAAAAGGAAGAATTACTGAGCTAAGTGGACTGACTCACTAATTGTTTTCTCGGAGTTGGCCAAGCGACTGAACAGTGATTTGATTGACGGATAAGGTTCGATCACCCAGTTCACCTTTCGTTTTCTTTCCCTTTGTATTCCGTGCTAAGACTTTTTTTCTCTAGATTCTCCTATTATCTCTTTTGATTTTTGAACTACACAGTAATTTACGCTCTTTTCGTTATCCTATGAGATGTTGTTGTTTGCAAAACAATAAGCATCACCTCTTGTGCCTCGCAACTTTACCAAAGATGTAAGTGCAAGTCTTGGTCGATTCTATTAGCTCGGGCAAGCGTGTTGAGATGTCGAAACACACAACACGCTATCAACTAGCCCATATCTACTTTGAGGCTTCATGAGGCACTTGCCTCTTTGGTGAAGAGAGGCAGTTAAAAAATAAAAATAAAAAGGAAAAAGAGTACGACAGCAAATGACTCGTATTTATAATCTTTGACCCCTTTTATTGTCTACGATTGATGAAAGAAAAATGAAGAGTCCTACAAAAAATAGTGTATATCTTCTCGCCAAGTTCTTATTTGACAAGGACTAAGTCATCAGTCATTTCGAGACTGAGTATGTTATGACCAAACGATTATAGATAAACGTTCTTTTCTGATTAGGTTCGTGATACACATTCCACATGTACTTGATAACAGCTAATGTCAGACAAACATGTAAATGGGATAACAAGAGTAAAATATTTTCCAGTTGATTAAAATAATAATAATAATAATAATAATAATAATAATAATAATAATAATAATAATAATAATAATAATAATAATAATAATAATAATAATAATTACGTTCAAAAGAAAAGCAGTACCCTGACACTTCATTTCCTGGTGATCATATCACATCATAACGGTAATTTACATTGTATATGAGCAGGGGTTATGTTTAGTGATATCCTGTGTTGTATACGAACAAGGGTTGTGTTCAGTAGTACCTTGTGTTGTATACGAACAGTGGTTGCGTTCTTCTATGCCTAAGTCACATATGATTACAGGTCGCACTCATAGGTGACTTATGTTGTATATAAGCAAAAGATTTTATGCAACAACGTATTTGTTGAGAATCTCAGCAAAGGACTGTCATGTTGTAAACCTTAAGGACAGACTGCCTCGTTGTGACTCTCAACAAACAGGTCGATTGCAGAGAATCCTAGTGACGATTAGTAGTGTTTCGATGCTAGCAACAACGTGAGTCTCCTATGAGCAAACCATCGAAGGAAAAATCATTTGTAGAAGGTTATTCTGCAGTAAACATCTCATGCAAAGTCAGACCAACCATCAGTAAGAATTGTGTTGGCAGATTATCCATTAACAATCTCCTTTTGTCTCAAAGTCACCTCGTCTCTCTAGTCAATTAAATCAAGACTACTACAGACAACTTAAAAGAGTGAAAGGGAACTCATATATAGCAAAAACACTCTTGTGATGCCTTGCACCCTCTATCAAGACAAAGTGGAAGGTTGAGAAGAAAAAAAAAACGATGAGGATATCCTGTCTCATTTGATGTCAATGAAAGAGCGAGCACTCGAGCTACTGAAAGACCAAAACTTCATTGAG
Organism: Chara braunii; assembly: GCA_003427395.1. Classification (NCBI taxonomy): domain Eukaryota; kingdom Viridiplantae; phylum Streptophyta; class Charophyceae; order Charales; family Characeae; genus Chara; species Chara braunii. The sequence continues at coordinate 1,965,964 of BFEA01000196.1, read as the reverse complement.
TATGTCGTTTATTTCCAGGGATCCTATGAAGAGTTGCACAATACCTCGTCATCCATTGAGAGTTTTGATCGGGCTAGGAGGATTGTCGGTGGCCAAAAATTAACTATTCAGATAATCATTCTCTGAGCCTAGTCCAGTTACTTCAACCCGAAGGGAACAACTAAGGAAGTCTCATGATAAATAAAAATGTTTTATGGGTGACGTGCAACACACGATAAGAAAGATCAAACAAGTGAAAAGACATTGAGACAGACCATAATCTAGTTCACAATGTATTACTAGAATCAGAGTGGTGAGATGATTAGTACAACTACATCTTTTGAGACAATCAACAGAAAAATTCCCACAAAAAATGAAAGTTGAAAAAATATTCTAAAAGAAAAAAAATATTTCATATCTATAAATTATCATTCCAATATTCGTCCAATTCTAAAATTTCCAGTTTGATTTGATAAGTTTCCATCTAAATATGTGTTTTCCCTTCCAACTACATTTATTTGTTCAAGATGGAATGAAAGTCTGAACGAGTTTATGGAATGTTTTAATTAAACTTTCATTTTACTATAACAAATATCTTCTAATTTAGATTGGATGAACCTACTTATGATTGAAAATCTTTACTTATAATGACAATCCAATTAAAATATTTCATAAACTCGTCCAGACTTTCATTCCATCTCTAGCACGCAGTTCAAATAAGAAGGGATACTCATTCTTGGAAGGAAATTTTTCAAGTAAGAAGGAAAATGTTAAAATTGGAATGACATTTTTTAAGATGGAATGAAATTTAAAATTTAGAATGTAATTTTAATATAGAATGGTTATTTAATTCTTGTAATTTTTTTTGTTGATCAAACAAGCCAGAGAGAGATCATCAAGGATTAGCAGTGATTGTCATTCACATGAGTACAGTTCAGTCATTTCCGGCCGACGGGTCAATCTTGACCAACCTCAACCGGATTCCTTCCAAGGAGGTCGTGCCATATCTCTATGTTCGTGTCATTGATTTTACGGAGGAGAATTTCACCATTTATGTTGTGCTCACGAAGTTTGCTCATACATAAGTGTATGCTCTGAGGTCTTACATCTAGAGAGGGAAAAAAACTCATGTATGTTTTGACTCAATGTTGACTGAAGCAACGGTTTACCTTGATGAACGAGCCGTCAACCTAGAGTCTGATGAAAAGGAGAAGTCAATTTACAGCTTCGGTCCTAAGCAATATGCAGATTATCCAAAGTCTCATATCCCATTCAATAGTTGTGATGGTTCTTACTGGGTTGAACTCGTGTACTTGGCAAATAGGTACATCCGTCCAGAAGAGATTGAATATGAGGCAGTGACCGAACCCTCTGGGTTTGACCATCTCCGACGAAGGATCTTCTCCATGCCATATCTTCCTATGTTATGGAAAACGTTTTGTGTGGTGTTTGTCTTCCAAATTATTGACCTTAGATGGTTCTATTCGGAACTCATTGACTTTAGGTGGCTCTATATCACTAGGCCACAATCTCAGGAGGTGCCTAGACGTGGCTCGAGGTAATCAAGACACGGTCAGAAAAGAGATTGAGGATGAGACTTGAGAGGGATGAGTGAGGACTCGTGACGAGTGTTGACTATATCTTTTTATCTGTATTTCTTGAAATTATTACGAGCTTTTACCTTCCCTCATTCATATTGTCTTTACCTTGAGTCAAGTTGGTCTTGATTTTGTCATGATTGACATTATTTGCTTCTAAATTGGCGATTATGAATATGTGTGTGATATATTTTATTTTAATTTTGTTATTTGCATAATCAATACAGTTCCGAACCAACTCAATTGAAGGTTCCTAAGACTGGGGTCTAGCGTCGACCGTAAATGAAGGGTCTCACTCGAAGCCTAGCGCACTCTACAGGAAGGATTTTTTTTTAAATTATTTATTTATTTGTTGCAAAGAAGCATAAAAATCCAATGTGACAGTCTGCTATCTATTCGGTTGTCAAAAATGGCCTGACTGAAAAGTGTGGGACAACAGTCCTTGCGCAGAAGGAGGGGACAAAGTTGAGGTCCATCAAGTACATGAGCAAAAGGATGTCATCCTGAAATTAGTTAAATTCACGTATGAGCGAGAGCTCTATGCCCTCAGGCTCTTTAAGGCGGTGGGCCACTAGAGACACTACCTCCTTGACATATTTTTTTATGTCAGGTCTGACCATGATTTTGTGCTGGATCAAGATGCAACCCGTACTCTCTGACGCACTCAAGAGATAGACTAAAGTCATAGATATATATGACTTTTAACTAGAAACGCTTAAAGGAAAACATAACAAGGTGGCCGATGTACTATTGCACAAGGAAGAGTATCCGAGCGCGATGGTAACTGAGTTTGACATTTCGGACGATGTAACTCGATGTACGGTAGAAACCTATCAACGTCGTCATGTTTGAGACCGAGTGCAAACTTGAGGTGAAGGATAAGGCTACATCCGATGCGTTTGTGCTGGTTGGCGACTTGCTATCCCTCGAAAAGACGGGGAATAAATGATTGTGTACTCCGACTAGAGAGTCTTTGCCATAGTTTATTTTTAAGAGAGTCCCATGATGTTTGGTTATAAGAAGACAGCTTCAAACTTAGTGCACAAATTCTGGTGGCCCATGATGATGGAAGATGCCGAGAAATACATAGAGACATGTCAAGTTTGTTTTTGCGATAAACCACGAACGCAGACTCCGCTTGGGCTCATCAAGCCCTTGGCTATACCTCTTGGTCTAGGTCAGAGCATGTCCGTGAATTTCATGGATGACCAACAAAAACGATAAATGTCACAATAACTGGATGAGGGACTTCGGTCTCCCGAAATCCATTGTTAGCAACAGGGACGTCAGATTCACAAGTGAATTCGGGAAAAGCATAGCCCAGTAGATGGGAACCCAACTGCGTATGACATCAAGGAATCACCCAGAGTCTCATGGCCAAGCTCCACAAATAAACCATGTAGTGCAGCACTTGCTTCGACATTATATTAAGCCGAGTCAGGATAACTGGGATAAAAAGTTACCTCTCATCACCACATTGTACAACAACGCCGTACACATCACTAATGGCATGAGCTCTCAACCAGTTGCATCTCGGCTCAAAGCCACGCTCATCAGTTGACTTTCTAATGCTCGAGAATCAGCCCTCGACAACGTCTGGCAACATAGAGTTTATTGTTAAGCATGAGAAGCTGCTGCAGCAGGTTGTCCAATATATAAAGAAGTCTCGGGATGCCATGATAGCATATGAGAACAGACACAAACAACCATCTACTTCCAAGTAAGCGAACGTGTATGGGTGAAATCTTCACAAGGTGTACAGAAACTGGGTATATCCAGAAAACCGTTGTTGTAGTATTTCGGTCCTTGGAAAGTTCTAGACATTGTGGGGGATGCACCTGACGGACCATCTTACGTTATTTGAGTCCCTACACACTTACGAACACACCCTGGCATACCTTCAAACTGGCTCCTTTCGTTGAAGCTGATAAGTTTGCCTGCATGAGATCTAATCAGCCACCAACCATGGATGGACAAGTGGACATCGACGACATCATTGAACATCAGTTGATGCCAATGCCTAAGCCACCAGGTCGGGGAAGACCTCTAAAACCGCGGATGCAATACAAAGTGCAGTTCAACCACCATCTTGATCCTAAATAAGATCGATGGTTCACGAGAGAAAAACTGATGAAGACTGTTCCCCAGATTGTCTCAGCATATGAAAGAGCATTGAAAGGGAAATAACCTGCAGAATGAGGACTTCTCAAGGAACTGTCAAAGTAAGGGAGGATGAAGTGCGAGGATTTACGCCCTCTATATGGGTCTAAGGGGCCCGTACCGCAAAATATGTGCCCACCCCAAATGAAGGTGGACCATGAATATCAAGAAGGCCTGAATTCATAAATTTTGCAAAGTCTTGGTGGGCACCAAACAATTGGCGAGCGCCAGTTGGTTACATCCGATGTATTTGTGAGAATCACAATTATTTGGCGCCTTCCGGACTCTTTCAGCAACGAAGGCAAAGCGGAGAGAGCCTCACATATACACTTGGGTAGTTGGGTTGGCCTTACCAATTCTGTCCCAGATCAGTGGGCCTGGGCACAAACAGTTTGGCCCAATCAGAAGTTACTGGGAACTCGGGCGCACGAGGCCGACGAAGCAAAAATCTCAACCACTTTCCATATAGGAATGTGATGAGCTGGAGAACAGGAATTGGATGGAGGTGCTGTGCAGGCGAGCTCGGAAGGTGATGGGCCCAAACAGAAGCTACTGGAAACTGTATTGGGGCCATCACCTTCATATAGGAAGGCATGGGTTGGACAACAGGCGCACTCGTTCGTGCAAGCGGCAGCACTGCTGGAGCGTGCGTTAGCAGTCTGCTTGTTGTGCGTTAGCGGAGGTGCTGTGCAGGCAAGCGTGGTAGCGAGGAAGGAGGGCGCTGCAAGTGGCAGCGCCAAAGCCCAGCCCCCATAGCCAGGCTGGGGCTTAGGACATGGTCAGCCAGAAACGGTGGTGGTCTTCGTGTGAGGGGAGATGTGGGTGTAGAAGGTGAGGGTGAGCGGTTGTGTAAGAGATGAGGGATTGGATGTGAGGGCACATGATATCTGGTCTTGGAGAATGTCTGCGTCGTCGACATCTGAAAGTAATTCGGTGATTGCTACTAACATCAATCGGCTGCATTGTCAATTCGTAGGCTGAAAGAGTGGTTATGTGATCGTAGTCTGGGCGATGAGCACCAAGTAGGAGAAAGGGTTCAAGATACATATGTTGGTGGTGGCGAGAGGATCCACTCATTGACATTGAATTCAGTGCTTTGGTTGTCCATTGGTGAAATATCAGTGCAATTCTTCCTTCTGGACTTCTTTCGAGTATCTGACTTTCACTGTGATTTGCCATTGAATTCTGTCATTTCGTTATCGCTCATTTTTCTTGCACTGGGTGTTACACACGAATATAACCCTCGCCAAGTGTTATATCCGTACACAATGCCCGACCATTATTTTCGCGTGAAGAAGGTAGTAACGAGAGTGTCCATTAAGTCCATGCACAAGAACTCTCTCAATCCAATTGAATAGGTAGTGGCTTTGGTAAGCCTAGAAGAACATGAGTTCTAGGTTTGTTGCACTGACAAACATGGAATGTCTCTACATAGTTTTGTGCATTGTTTATCATATTAGGTCAACATAAATGTTGCAACGAATTGGTATACGTTTTTTTAAACCACCCGTACACGCTTCACATCGACCTCCGGCCCCTGTCAAAGGCCGATATGCGACGCCTGCCACTGAATTATTTTGTCAACGACATGGCAGCACCAACTTGTTCGAAGTCGGCAGCGAAACATTTTCAGCAAGGCTAGGGCTGTGTACTGGTGATCTAAAACAAAATAGGGTCATGGTGTCATAACACTCACCTAAGAATAAACTACGTGTATACAACTCACGCCTAGGCTACAACCCGGGCAGCCTGGCCACCCCACCCCCCCAGCTTGGGACCCGCCCACGGCGCCCAGGAAGCCCAACTGGGTGGGCCGCCCGGTTGGGTACTCGGCCCTGCCAACGCAATAACCCTTCACCGGGATTTTCGAGCCTCTAAGCCCATGGGGTGACTGTGAGGGCCTTTAGGACCGGAATGCACCACAAAAAATTTGATGCCTGCTGGGCCCAATTTTTTTCCGTTGAATCTTGGGTCATCGATCCGCGAAAATCAGCGGCGTGGGAGACAACGCGCTTCATGACAGGGTTGCCACCCACCAACTCGTCCACCCGCATTCGAATTCGAATATGTTGAGCGAAGTGGTGCATGGCATTGACCCTGATGATGGTATCGTGACGATCTGCTTTTTGTAATTGCGCCTAGGCTACCAGCTGTCCGATTGGGAGACGTCTCCCCCGAACGTTTCCAGGAAACGGTCAGGGGGAGTTCTCCGAAAAATCAGACAACTTTTTTGCCAAAAAAAAAACGAAAAAAAAAACAAAAAAAAACGGGGGGGGTCTGCACACCACTAGGGGACCCCCCCGAAAAAAAATTCATGTTGTTCTGAGCAAAAAAAAATAAAAAATTCTGATATAGTGTGCGAGGTGTGATGGTGGGGTGTTGGGGGGGGGGAGGGGGGAGGAGGAAGAGTCTGAGAAGGAGTCTGAGCAGGAGGAGGAGGAGGAGGGTAACGGGGCGGAGGATGACGACGACGAGGACGAGGAGGATGAGTAAGAAAAGGAGGAGGAGGAGGAGAAGGAGGATGGGGAAGAAGAAGAAGAGGACAAGGACGAGGAGGAGGAGAAGAAGGAGGAGGAGGACGACGACGATGGGAAGCGGACAGAACCGCCAACATCACCGCGAGGTGACCTCGACCGCCCGAACATTTTTTTTTCCAACTCGGTCAATCAATCAATCAATCAATCAATCAATCAATCAATCAATCAATCAATCAATCAATCAATCAATCAATCAATCAATACAATCAACCAATCAATCTAACAATCAATCAATCAGTCGGGATCCCGTCGAATCGATTGGTTCTATAGGATCTTGATCAAGATCCTATCAAACCAATCGATTCGATGGGATCCCGACTAATTCATTGATTGATAGATTGATTGGTTGATTGTATTGATTGTATTGCTTGATTGCTTGCTTGATTGATTGATTGATATGATGTTCATCAACACTTTGGTGGATTCTGCTCGACATTGATAGGAAGTGCGGCATCGAGGGATCAAAAAGCAATGTCGCTATGAATCCCTGAC
>BFEA01000196.1:1939565-1954591 GCA_003427395.1 Chara braunii | reverse complement strand
GAGAGAGAGAGAGAGAGAGAGAGAGAGAGAGAGAGAGAGAGAGAGAGAGAGAGAGAGAGAGAGAGAGAGAGAGAGAGAGAAAGAGAAAGAGAGAGAGAGAGGTGTTGAAGTGGTATTATCTCTTCACATCTTCTGCATAATTTTGATTTCTAGCTTCGACACTCTTTGTTTGTGACACTCTCGAATTTTATTTTCTCTGATTGATGTATGGCTTATCTTCCTCTCCCCCATTTCTTCTTTTTCAGTGCGGAATGTATGGCGATTGCAAAAGTTGATTGATTGATTGAATGACTTGAAAGCATGAAGGGTTGTCGATCGCCGAGCCAAGGGATTATGGTGTGTATGGAGTAGGCATCATGTTGACGTATGGAAGGATGTATGGAATCCGGCCATTTTGAATGCCCATGTACTTGTGTACGTAACATCGATCGACTGTCTATTTCCGCGTTAAACCTGTAGAAGTTGTCTCCTTGAATAAACCTGGGTTAGGATAAATGCATGCATAAACGGCAGTTTAGAGTTTGTGCTCGCGCCTAGGAAGGGGTTGGATCTTCCTCGTGCATGGTCCATACGCGATTGGCATCTGATGTATGGGAATATCATTCCCTTTCTTTGTCCTTCTGACCGTAAGTTGATGAATGATTGCATCGAACGGTTGTCTGATTTGCACAAAGTATGCGGGTAGTGTTTCTTTAATACCTAGAGTAGATTAGATGTATGTATTACAAATTGGCTCGAATTCTGTTGAAAACAGATCACGTGCACGCTCGCATACGGATGACCACCAGAATGACAGTCATCACGTATACGCATGTTTGCATGATCCGTTCCCGACCAGATCGTGCTTGCTACACACAAATGAATGGGCTATGTCCTTTTTGTAAAATATGGACGTCGGCGTTCCATTCTGGATCACCAATAGTGGCAGTTTAAGGGACCCTGAGTTGCGAGAATACTGGGAAAACGAACAACTCTTCCGACGATCGAACTTAAGCCTCCCGGCTTACCCATTTTAAACTGAGAACGATAGCCTGTGTGCCTGGGACTTCCAAGGGGCCATCTGACAGAACTCTCGAATCTCGGATTACACTGATACTCGTAACCACCTCTCCTACATAACACCGGGATTCGTCATCCTTGAAACCAACTTCCCTCCATTCTATCTTCTTCTCCCTTATCACAATTTAATAGTTGTTCCTTGGGAGTCACTAGCCCCCTACTGGCCTCGAAGGCAATGCTTTGAGTCCCAACAATACTACACCTATCGAGCTACGGAATTTCTCTCACGAACCCGTTAGGAAGCTGAGAGCCTAGAACAAAGTCTCTGGTTGAGGTCGTCCACGTCAGATTCGGAGATCTGCAAAACCTACCGAGAACAAGTGTTTACACAGAGGAACGCCCACGACGTTCCCTCAGTACACAAAGTACGAACCCGCCCCGGACGACGGGGCCAGCGAAATCAGTCACTCGGCTTTGAGAAGGGCAAGACAAAAAATCTGGTCTTACGCTGAACCACTTCCATTCCTGTCCTTGAAACTTGGCACCGGAAATCTCAGTTTCAGCCCGGGACTCCACCCCCACGTTCCTAAAATCCTTGGCACACCCCTACTACACACTTTTGGGCACCTTCCATTCCGAAAACAGGAAGTCGCGTTGGGCGTGAGGTTGGTATCAAAGCCAACACGTGTCAAGATGAAGCACTAACAAGTGATCTGGCTCCATAGCTTGACCGATCTGGTGAGCCATAGGCGAGGACGATCTCGGCAAAGAAACGCTCTGGTCCGCGATCCGGTTGTTACTCGGAGTCGGTGAGCAGGATGTCAGGCGGGCAACATGAAGGTTAATCCTGCTCCTAATGCTAACCCGACACAAGGAGTGTCGAATCCAATAGGACTCGTGCCTCCACAACCAGCGCGAGTTTGTGCACCTGCTGTCCCTCCTGATTTGTATCTCTTCGACTCGACAGACCATCTGACCATCTAGCCGGAGCGTGGCTTGCCACGCTCCAAGCACAACAATATGACAACAACGAAGCCACGATCAACATCCCCGCCCGTCTGGGAGGAGATACACACTATTGGTTCAGTACTTTCGTCTGGATCGATCTCCCGATCTCCGAAAGGATTTCTTGCATAGGTTTTATTACATTCATCCCGAACAGGCCTTCTTTATGATCAAGGACCGATTATAAAAAACTCTTGAGTCCATTGCCGAATACCGAAGCCAGTTCTACAAAATGGTTGAAAAATCTGAACGGGACAAAAAGAAGGGGAGAGATTTATTCATCGATGGGCTTAGAAGCCGCGCAATGTGGGTCAAACTTCGAAAACAATTCTTCCCCATCAATCATACCATGCAGCAAATAATGGACGAGGCAGAAGAGATCAAACGAAAGTTCGCCGCCAACTTCCTCGAAGAGGAAGATCACGCTAAAGATGGGGATTCTACAGAACTAGCTAGGGCGACAACAAAATAAGCCGCACTCTAGCACGAATTCGAGAACATGGGTTTCGAATCAGGCTCGATCATCTTCCTGGAGCAGGTAGCAGCAAAAAGACCTCTTTCCGACCCAACCACAGGACCATCAACAACCACCCCCCATAATCACAGTAGGAAAGACGTACTTTTCCGGCACAATAGGAAAGACGGACTTTTCCGGCACAGTGTTAGAACTGACTGGTGCTATGTATCACCCGTGGTCGTGGCCGTGGGGTCCAACTTGGAGGGCGGTCGTGATCACGCTCACCGCGGCTCCGACCACGGATGGCTGCGGCCGCGACTTTCAGAAATTGTTTTAGACTTCAAAAAATTCTCAAAAAAAAAACAAAAAAAAAATGGTGTTGTAGATCTTTTCGACATCTAATTTTTTATTTTATTTCTTGACTTCGTCGTTGAATTTTAAAAATTCAAAAACTAATTTTTCTGTGGCAAAAACTTTTTTTTTTTTTTTTTTTAATGAAAAACTATGAAACTTATGTGTTTCTTTATTTTAAATTCGGTAACGTTTTTGGATATGACCACAAGGCAAAAGTCGTTCAGTATATTTTTCTGCATAACATATGTTTTTTCAGAATTTTTTGATTTTTTTTTTTTTCAGGGCCCCGGACCGTGGCCATGGCTGCGGGGTTGCCGCCTAGGCCGCGCATGGCCGCCTCCAGGGGGGATTCATAGCTCTGTTGAACCTGATGCAAGAAAGCAAGAAAGAACACAAAGAGTACAACGCCAGGATGGAAACATTAATGCGATTGATGCGCCCTATCACTGTTCGAACCCCGACGTATCCTGTAAAAAAACAGCCTGTACAAACAGTCGGGGGTCCTGCTGCAGCACCCGTCATCAGAACTGATGGGTGGTATACCTGCCATCAAACGGGGCACATAGCATGTAACTGTCTACATTTTGCTTCACAAGCTTGGATAGGAGCCGCCACTGTGGCAGCGGCACCTATAGCAAATCATTATGGACCACGACGAGTCGGGACGATGGTAGAAGAGGCAGATGGGATGATGGTCAGTACAACGGTCCTAGTGGAGGCAACCTAACTCATCCCACTCGACCAATATCTCACGTTAGGCTACCCAGGTTTGGGCATGATAAGAGAGGTTCAACCAGTAGATGACGGGCGAGAAGTCTTAGAATGGAGACGCTCGCCCTGAGAAATGGAATCGAGAGGACTGGTATTTGTTAGAGATTGACGTACTCGATATAGTCAGAGCTCTAGATCATTGTATCCCCCTACCGATTGAACACCTATCCATCTGAGAACAAGCCAATGACAAAATGTTGCAACATTATATGACTAATAGGAAATGATTTGCCCTTGCAAAACTCGCAGTTATTAAAGGAAAAACACCCGATAGAAAATGGGAACTCGATAAAGCAAGCACCTCAGAACCAGCACGTGTGGGAATGATCCAGAAAAATGACCGTTTTTTTTCTGCATTAAACCCATCCCATGAAACTCGGCTGAATACGATATAGAAGTATGGGGAATGCCGTACAGCTCCATCCTCGATTTGAGGGCTGAGGTACTGGCAATATTTAAATTAGTGGAGCAACCGGGAAGAAAGAAAGATTTTTTCCAGTCCCCGAGGCAGATCATATTATCTCCATTGAGGAAGGAAACATGAGGGCAGCTAGATGAATGATGAATATCGCTTTCCGGATAGGAAGAGTGCATGCTCTCAGAGAGCTGATTGTGCTAGATGTGGCATCGTACGATGTACTAATCGGCCTACCCGCCCTCAACGCACTACAAGCGAATTTGGATTTCGAGCCGCGTATGGTGGTTCTGAAGAATACGGGAGGGAAGCCATATAGCGTCCATATGCGCGTCACCTTGCGAACGGTTCTAGCAAGCCCCGCAGTGTTCCCACCAGATCGACCGGAGGAGTGCGAATGATCCTTCCGGATACTGGAACAGACGAACCTGACCAAACCAACGAGGAAGATGGCGGGTTCCCCGCCTCTCCACATACCAATTTTGATAGCAAGTGAGACGAAATGAGATAGTGTGCGAACTGATGAGGAGAGTCTGGCGATACCTGATCCGTAAAAAAAACATTAAGACTTTTAGGATGACAGAAACCCGCGCTAGCTCGAAAAGGGCTCAGCGCGTGCACACTCTGTTTATAGGGGAACCACTGGTACAACTCTACATGATGAGAGACTCTTTGCAACCCCCTCGAACCCTGTATAAGGTGGCCAACCCACTACTACCTCGCTACTTAGACAAAAAAAAATTCTGCAACATTACGGAGTCACCATCTCGATCTCTTCTCACAGCGAGAAAAGAAATATGAATGCTACGTCAAGGTGTCGAAATACAAACTTTGGAACGGTTACCCCCTGCGAGGATCGATACATCCTCCTTCGATATCGGGATTAAAATCAAGGAAAAATCGATAAGCCCCTGGAATAGGGAAGACGGGATCACCCCCGAGGAACACGTGGCGATCATCGAAGTGGATCCCGAGATGATCACCACTGTGTTTTCCTGGCGATGTGATCACTCGTTTATCTCGTCTCCCTCGGACCGAACTCCCAAATTGTCTCATATGAAGCAGTTGGAGGTCATAATTAATGATCAACCTTACGATCTACATGTACCACAATACGTACCAAATGACATTCACTGCATGATCGTGAACATTTTGGGTGAGTACCATGAAGCGATCAGCGTTACCAATACAGATATTAGTCTGTCCTGAGTAATCCGACATGAAATTTAGACAGGGGAGCATCCACCCATTCACTGCAAACCCTACCAATACTCTCTCGTTGAAAGAAAAACGGCATAATGATTGAAAAGAATCCGGGAGTTTGAGGAAAATGGCTGGATTGAACCCGCCACCGGACCTTGGTTCTTCCCCATGGTGCTAGTACCTAAAAAGAACGGGTTGATATGCATTTGCATTGATTATCGGAAATTGAATGACATCATGATTAAAGATGTGTGCCCCCTACCCCGGATTGATGATCTGTTGGATGCGAATTGATGTGCTAGTTATTTTAGCAAGTTTGATATTCGTCATGGTTTTTACCATATCCTGCTCAAAGAGGAAGACAAGTCGAAAACGGCGTTCGTTCTCTTTGAAGGGACATGCCAGTGGATCCGTTGTCCTATGGGAATATGCAATGCGCCCGCGACTTTCCAAAGAGCGATGAACATAACCTTCCAAAACTTCATCAACAAGATGTGGCTTACGCAGGGCATTATCAACTTTTGTGTCATCGTGTACATAGACGATATCCTACTCTACTCCGAGTCGTTTCACGTGCATGCTTAGCATGTGGAGTGGACACTAGGGGCCTTGAGGGACGCGGACTTCAAGATCGCCCTTGAAAAGAGCGAAATTTTCCTTTCATAAATCTCATTTTTTTGTTAGATTGTGCCACGTGAAGGGTTAAGGCCAGATCCGTGAAAAATTGAGACATATTCGGGAAGCGTCCACGTCACTAACGCAGATCCAACACGACACGCGTTTTACTTACTTCTTAAAATGAAAACCATTGGACAAAATATACAGGGCTATCACCTTCTCTGGCAAGACTTTCCAATCTTTTCTAATTTGCTTGGATGGTATTTAAAGCCGAATCCGCGTTCGCTCGAAGGGCAAGACCAAAAATATGATCTTACGATGAACCACTTGCATTCCTGTTCTTGAAACTTGGCACCAGAGATCTCAGTTCCGGCTTCAGACTCCACCCCCACATTTTTAAACTCCTTGGCACAATGTCACCTCTACTACGCACTTCCGGGCCCCCTCCCACTCCGATAACAAGAAGTCGCACAAGGCGTGAGGTTGGGTGTCACAATATGCCATGCAGACAGACTTCATCCACCTACAGAAAGACATCATTGCCGCTCTGTGACGAACTATTTTCTGTGTCGCACGACTTTCTGCGCGATGATGACAGAAGGGGGGTTCTGGGACGGGATCGGATGCAAGAGTTGTGGGAAGGTGGGTCAGTCGGGTTGATTGTATGGATGCCCTCATTTCTTTTTGTTTCCTGTGGAAATATGTCGGGTCGGTGTCGGGAAAGCCCCGCACCAACGATTGGGTAACCACGCCTTAGAGAGCGCGGCGAATAACGGTGGCCATGGCTGCTTTCTTGTTCTGCTGTGTGCATTGGGAATTTTTGGCGTGATCATCGCACAGGAATATCGTTTTTGAATTTTTCAACTGACGTCGAGCCCCCACGGGCTCACGAAATTGTTTTTGGGCTCTTCGGAATTTCCTTTTGCAATTAGGACTTAAGCTAAGAATTTAGATACTCTGAATTTTGTTGCGCCACACTTCTCACTCACACATATCTTGTTGTGCTAGGAAATGGGCCATGACTGGATCGCGCCCTTAATCTTGTGCAACTATCACTTTTGGCGGGCGCGATTGCAACTCTATCTCTCTCATTTCTTGATTCCCTCGTCTTCTTCTTCTTTGCCTTGCTGCTGATTGGCCTGAACGCCTGTATGGCTGGATCGACGCGTGGAGTGCGGCTATGTCCCCCACGCTGGCCATGCAGACGTAGGCACCTCCTCTCTTCTCCTCCTGACCACTTGGGCTTAACTCCGTACCTTTTGCGCAAGCATGCATGCTATAAATTTTGCAAGCGCGATTAGTTTTCTCTCTATGAACTTTGGAGTTAGCGCGATCAGTGAGGGTCGGCTAAAGAGTCAGCTTGAGAGGTGAGTCGATGAGAGAGTTGGGCGATCCATCGAGCGTGAGTCGATGACGTGCGGGGCCACGACGGACTGTGACGCACGGGCGAACCTGGCTTGCATGCTCGAACCAAGCGGGGTGACAACTCTGTGTTGATGCGAGGCGACGGGCTGCCCGCATCGGGGAAGAGAGAGAGAGAGAGAGAGAGAGAGAGAGAGAGAGAGAGAGAGAGAGAGAGAGAGAGAGAGAGAGAGAGAGAAGCTATGTGGGATGAGATCTCTTGTTCCAACGATCTGTACTACTTTGGCCGATCTGGTTGCGGCCCTTTCGGACTTTCTTTGCAAATCGTTTCGGATTTTCTTTGTTGCCTTGTTTCGTGTGTATGCATGACGTGGATGTGAACTCTTCTTTTTGAGTAATCTTCTCGGATTTCCTTTATCTTGTTTTGTTATGCATGCTTGATTATTTCGTCACTTTCTAGTATCCATCTGTGTCGAGGTATAGTCCCGGGTCTGATCGAAAATAATCACTACGGACGATCATCATCAGCTCACCAAAGATACTGTGATTACACGCCCCCCCCCAACCCCCCTCGTCACTTGAATGGCATGGGTGTGAATGTAATACCCGAAATTGTATGGATAGGATCGTTGCATGCATGTAGGACACAATCACTCCCTCGACACGAAAAACCCGAGTCTGATTCGCTTTCGCTCATCTGCACACTCACGTACGACCGCGATCTCGAGAAAACCGAGTCACAGCATATGCGCGCGTCTGCATGAGTCGACCTCAAATTCATCATAAGGATGCAGGAAACCGAATGCACTAGCCGAATATGGTTGTGGAAATTCCCTTTCGGATCACCGATCGTGAAAGCCTGAGGGACCCGGAGTATCGCGAGTACTGGGAAGGTGAGCATCTCAGACGACGGGGAAACTTGAGAAACCCGGAATTCCCGTCTGACGGAGAACGACCGACTGTGCGCGGGGGATTTCCACTGGGCCATAACCAGCGGTCCTAGGGGCCCAGACTATCCAGATACTGACAACACTCAATATTACATATCTCCGGGCTTCGTCGTTATTAATACCAGTTTCCCTCCCTTCCATCTCCTTCCATATCACCAGCTCACAGTGGTACCGTGGAATTCCATAGCTCGGTATTGGCCCCAACCATCGTGCGAAGAGTGCCAGCGGTACCAGGCGTACCGGGCTTGGGGATTTATACGACGAACCCGAACCGAAGCCGAGCATACGGCCAGCCTCGTCGGATTCCGAAGCTTGTTACGAGCGGCGCCGGCAACTGTTCGCCCAGCGCGACAGCCATGGTGTCCCACCGCTCCACCAGATAAGGGACCGGCCGACGGCGACGCAACTGGCAAACACCATAGACCCATTCCCGAAGGCTGAAACGCCAGATACGATCTTTGCGTACCATCTTGCACCGTTGTCCCTAAACTTGCCACCGAAGGTCTCAGTTCCGACCTGGGACTCCACCCCCACTTTCCTAAAATCCTTCGCACACCCCTTTTTCGCACTTCCGGGCCCCCATCCCACTCCGATCAGGAGGTCGCGCTGGGCGTGAGGTTTGGGCATCACAGCTCAGTAAGTCAACTTTCTTCATCCCCACCAACCCTCCTCATGTTCCTCGTCTTCCTCCTCTTCAACGTTCTCCTCGTCATCAGTCTTCCTCTCTTTACTTCCTCGTGCTAGAGAGAGAGAGAGAGAGAGAGAGAGAGAGAGAGAGAGAGAGAGAGAGAGAGAGAGAGAGAGAGAGAGAGAGAGAGAGAGAGAGAGAGAGAGAGAGAGAGAGAGAGAGAGAGAGAGAGAGAGAGAGAGAGAGAGAGAGAGAGAGAATGGCTGGTGGGTTTGCGGCGTTCATGGAGTGGCTGCACCTGCCCCCTGGCCGAACCGGGTGTGCTTAGCAGGCAGGTTGAAAGAAGGACAGAAAGATAAAAACGAAATAGTGAGAAAGAACGCTAAATAACTACAAAGGAAAAAACAGGGAGGAAAAAGTCCTATGAGAGAGGGTATAAAGGATAGGGAGGACCTAATGAAAACCCATCTTCTGCGTGAAAGCGATTGGCGACCAATCAATGAATGAAGGCAATGTGGGTATACAATTTGTGAGACATCCACAGTACGCTGCAGAGTCATCTAGCTGATCTCTGAGCCATTCCGCAGCGCGAGGGTATCAGTGGATATGATGTAACGCCCGCTAGCACTGCATCTGGCCCACGTGCACCTCCCATCTGCGCGAC
Organism: Chara braunii; assembly: GCA_003427395.1. Taxonomy (NCBI): domain Eukaryota; kingdom Viridiplantae; phylum Streptophyta; class Charophyceae; order Charales; family Characeae; genus Chara; species Chara braunii. The sequence goes on along the minus strand of BFEA01000196.1, from coordinate 1,945,165 downwards.
TATCACAAGTGTTCACGTGTGATGGTGCTCGCACGTCGCCGGTGCTTTTGAGCGCTCGCCCACAAGGGTGCTCATCCTTGTTTGAAGCATGTTAATCCGCGCTTTAGCCCGCACGCTCGCGCTGGAAGGTGACCACGAGTGTCAGGGAATGTGAGTGGGCGAAATCTACAACGAGCAAGGAGTGGAATATGGGATGGCGATCAACGGCTTGAACCTCGTCACTTAATGTCCTCTGACTCTAGAAAGCACGTCGGTTCCATCTCTCTGCTTCACACTTCATGTACGTGAAGCTGCAGGCTAGCATGCCGGACGGAGGGGAGTATTGCTTGGTATTGTGTGGTACATCAGGAGTAATCTTGCGAATATAGGTGGAGGATGGTCGGTTCAACAGAGAATAGTTCAGTGTGTCCTCTGTGGTCGGAGGATAGCTGGGGGATAATGAGTGGGAGGTCTCCGAAGCTCAATGTTCGTCACAAGAGGGTCAACTTGTCTTCAGGTCGTCAGCTGATCGTCGTCCATTCTGCTTCAGCTGAGCGTCAATCACAACAGATCATCATCAGCAATAGCAAAATCATCATCCATCATCATTGTCATCATCATTTATCAAGTGGTGTTGAGATATGGGTTCATCATCAACCATCATCTCCGTTTTCTTCAGTGGTGTCGTGAAATGGGAAAGTAGGGATGTTTGAGGAGGAAATCTCTTTTTCCATTCCTATTCTATTCTCTTACCTCTAATCTTTTTCTCCTTGCTTCTCTTCTACTTTTACCTTCCTGTTTTTTGTCCTGGCCTACCGGCCGTCACTCGCCGCGGGACACTGCAAGCTCATTTGTGTCGTGGCAGCTGGTTTGTTACAGGGCGGCGCAAGGGCTGGTCTGGTTGTGCACAGGATGACAGGGTGACAAGGATGAGGGAGGGAGAGGAAGAGGGTAAGGGAGGAGGACAATGAAGGAGAGGTAGGGGAGATAAGATGGTAGATAAGATAAAAATAGAGTTGTGTGAGGCAGGGCAGGAGGGGAGGGGAGAGTGAGAGGGGATTTCACGCATGTCTCTTTTTACTAATTTTACCCATCATTAGCATCATCATAAGTTTTCATGGTATGGTGGGGGAAGTCGCCTTTTCTATATCAACCTACAATTCCACAACAAAACTATAGGTCATCCCCGAAACTAAAATATATCCATAGTCATCATCACAATCTTCATTTTAATACTATCATCTATAATCAACATCCTAATTAATTAAAGTAAACATCTTATTATATTCTGAAGTTCTAAACCATCTTAGCTTTGGATCCTAGATCACATATTAAAAACTTGATTTGAAATTTTTAATACCAAGAATCCCTAATTAATTATTAATACATCTGTTTTCCAATTTCTCAAGTGTATCTACTCTCAAGTCCTTCTATCAAAAACCTAGTTATAAATTTCAATTTGACTATTTCTTTTTTCATCTGTGAGTGGCATGACTGCTCCTTTTCTACATTCGTATTTTCATTTGATATTTCTGAACAACATGTTGAGCCTCTTTCTAGATTTCTGAAACTACTATCATCCTGAATCTCTCCTGTGGGATAACGTGGTATGGGACGGGGAGAGCCCAGCTCTGCAAGGGTTTCATTAGGAGGGTGGTGAAATCCCAGAGGGGGCACGGGCAGATTGTGATGAATACACTATTCTGGGGCTGGGCATTAAATCCCAGCGGGAGTCAGGTTAGGGTAAGGGATAGACAGTGGTATACTTTTGGTTGGAACTGAATGCCACTGGGACAAGGCGGGGGAAGGTGGGACTGTCACAAGTTGGGGCTGTGATGGGTTGCCTGCAGTCTGGGTAATCCGTTTCGGCGGAGGCAGCATTGGGACAGGGTGGAAAGGAGGGGAGGGGGGAGACTAATTGTAGGATAATATCAGGTGGACTGTCACAAGTTGGGGCTGTGATGGGTTGCCTGCAGTCTGGGTAATCCGTTTCGGCGGAGGCAGCGTTGGGACAGGGTGGAAAGTAGGGAAGGGGGGAGACTAATTGTAGGATAACATCATGATCATCATTCATGTTATATCATGTCTACTGGTAGTCTGAAATTCTTGGCGGCATCTGGCATTCTCCCTCATTCGGGATAAAGGATTTCAGAGATGATCAAATCTGGACCGATATCTGCAGAGTAGCCTTGTTCTGTGCCCCTGGTTAGCTGATGCCAGAACTGGGGCGGAGCCCTGTAACCTGCATTGGCGGGAGCGTGAGGCCTTGCAGAGAGATTTGGGGATTTGCTGAGGKAGGAAAGTAATCCAGTGGCGAACCGGGGGGGCTGCCTTGACAACCCTATGGGGCCAGGGATAGTCTAGGTGGCGAGAAAAAGTCAGCTATGGCTGACATTGGTGAGGAGGGCATTGTCTCTGAGATGTAATGTCTTGGTACAGGGAGGGCTAGGAGGGGTGCTAGGATTAGGAGGCCAGGAGTGCTGATATAGCATAGTTTTCTATATTTTTTTATATTTTTCACATACTAATTATCATAAGCTTCATCATCAAAATCAGCATTAGCATCATCATCATCACCAGGTTATATTAAGCTTTCTGGTGTTCTGGTTTTCCTGGCCGCATCTGGCCTTCTTCAACATCTGGGAGATAGGAACTCAGAGATGGTTGAACCTGGACTGATATCTGCAGAGTTGCTCTGTTCTGTGCCCCTGGTTTACCGATGCCAGAACAACGCTGGCCAATGCCAGGGCGTTGCCCTGTAACATGCAGAGTAGGAGCGCTAGGCCTTGTAGAGAGATCTGGGGATTGTCAGGGATGGAAGGCAACACGGTGGTGTACGGGGGATTGCCACCAGAACAACCTACTACTCGTGGGACCATGCAAGCCCATCTGACTACTGTTCTTCATCTTGCGAGCTATGTGGTGGACAAGGTCCGCTCGTCGAGAGAAACGAAAAGCAGGGGGGGTTCGTAGGGATGTGCGGGAGTTGGTAGGATAATAATCTAGGTAGTGAGAACATGATCACTATGGTTGATGCTTGCTTGGACCTTATTTTCTCCTGGATGTTGTGTCTCATAGCTGGCGAGGAGTTGCTTAGGGTTGGTTAAATCAGGATTGCTGTTATAGTACAGTTTTCTGTGATCTTTTGATAGATTAATCCTCTGTTTTACAATCATCACCATCACTACAATCATTATCACTATAATCGTCTTCACCACACAAGGGACACTGTACCAAGGTCTCAGCAGGTTCCGTTCGGTTCTCAAAGGTAGACTGTAAGGACCCCGGCCTCAATTTTCTCATTGACAATATCAGCCTTGGGCACTGGGCCCCTTTCAAAAAAAGAAAAGAAAAGAAAAAGAAAGAATGGTTCCTACCATGCACAGGCATGGAGAGGAGAGGAGATACAGGGCTTTTACAAACACTTCAGAATCTCCTTACCCATCCCGATATCCGGAAGAAGGCTTCTCGACACCGCTGCCCGCTGTGAGATGACTTGCTCAAGATCGTCAATAGATCATGCGAAAGTCCTATGGACGCTGCCCACAGCTTAAGCACGATCTCAGGTTGAGACTGTCCTTCTGTTGCTGGCCTAATGTGGGCATGCAGGAGACAAAAATAGGAGGTGAGGAAGCAAGGGAAAGAGATTCCAACGTGGATATGGGTGGGGAGGGTCACCTTTTCCCGAGGGGGTTCCTAAGGGGACCTGTTTCTGATTGAAAGCTGCAGAGCGATTTCTGAAAATGACACAACACAACCTTGGGCAAGTCGTACCTCCATCCAAGTCGTTAATGACACAGTTTACTTATTCATTAAATAATTACTGATCCGAATGATCGAAAAATATTCGACAAAGCAATCGGCGAGACACCAGTCCACATGACCTGGCATCTGAGCGGGGTGGGCCTCTTACTCAAGACATGCTCCAAGCAACACCTTTCAGGTTTCCAAACCATAAAAGAGAAACACCGTCAAGCTCCTAAAAAACCCCCAAAACATCAAGAAGTTCGCTTGAAGGCCCGTCATCGTCAGATAGAACTCTTCTCGACTGTTGGTAATCTGGCCTGTCACACAGATCAACATTATGCCGTTGGTCACGCATGTTATATAGCGTACACACCACTGCCTGGAGTTGCATAATCCAGCTGTCAGAGCTCATCAGCATCAGATCGTCAAATGTCATATCCTGCCGACGCTCGACTACAACATCTCAGGAGAATGAATGATCCATGATCCTTCCCTGATAATACATAGTACCCTCTGCATACCCTCAGCTGGCAGAGATCAACGTTGTGCGTCATGCACTTCATACCATACAGCACACAATCCTGCTGGCAAAGCTCATAAATCGTCACCAGATGTCATCTCCTGCCAATGCTCGATCAACTTCAACATCTCAAAAGAATGTCGACCTAACCTTCCCCAAAAATATTGTCCACTCCGTTGCAACAGCGTGAATAGTCGACTATACACTTCTTTGCACATCAGATGCCTCCTGGTTTGCCGTCCACTCGCCTCTCATGCCGTCACCTTAAACCACCCCTGTCCCCTGTTGACATCCTCTGGACCGAATCTTGCCTTGGAAAACAAACAGGTAGGAGAGATTCATAAGTGAATTGTAGAAAATTGCAACTCATCCGTCGTTGCCACCCACAGATTTGTCTCATCATCAGAATCAAATGAGAAATGACTGGACTGGATTGCGTTCCAGTGGTCGAGGAGGTCACCTGGCCGGCGCACGTGGTCGTGGGGTGGGCAGAACGCACGACCAATAGAGAACAGCCAACGGCCATCAAAACAGGCCTCCTGACAGAGGCCTCAGCAGTCAAAAAGTACTTTCTACGTCTCAGTCTGCCTAGTCGGCCTGGCATCAGGGAGTATCAAAAGAGGTCCGAAGCAGAATGCTCCAACTACTACAGTACTAGTACACTGACCGAGGGCAAAAGAACCGAATTTGACGGATTTCAAGCTACTGAGTGTGCAAGAGAGCGCGAGTGCCAGCACGTATGCTTGCCTACAGCAGAAACTGAAGACCTAAAAGGAGAGGGATAGATTGGGGATAGGAAAAGACTGAGTCTCGGTAAAGGGCCCTGTGACTATAAATCCGAGCAGGGCTTTTAAGGAAGAAAGAAGAAACACCAAGGCTGGCTATTTGTCTACCTACAGCTAGAGGCTGGTCATTCGATCATATTCAAGGGAGGCCAACCGGCCAAGTAGGATATACCCCGAAAAGTGATCTTCCTAGAATATCCTATCCTTAAGGAGGTCGAATTGGGTCCTCTCCTGTCATATCCTTTTTCTCTGCACCGAGGAACTGCAAGTTGCCAACCAACAAATCGAAAGGCAGGGCACTGCATAATCCTTGCGAATATTACTGCTGTGCACTGACTCTCAGGCCTTTCCTCCCTCAGACCAATCAGACTATGCGAGCAAAAAGAACGGTCAATTCTATAATGTCACAATTGGAATAGTGTACACTCAGCTGCCTCTGAGAACTTCAAAACACTGCAGCAACCGTTCCCACAGGTGAAAAACCAATCTCTCTCTCTCTCTCTCTCTCTCTCTCTCTCTCTCTCTCTCTCTCTCTCTCTCTCTCTCTCTCTCTCTCTCTCTCTCTCTCT
>BFEA01000196.1:1895236-1919502 GCA_003427395.1 Chara braunii | reverse complement strand
AAAAAAAAAAAAAAAAGGGTTGTGACAAGAGGGAGGGAAGCGGACTTCAATAGGAGCTATTAAAGCACGAATTCTGTATTCTGACATGTGTCCAAGTGCGCTCTAAAGACTAGTAGACTACAACCAGCTGTTCCATTCCACAGGGTGTGCGGCGACTCGATCGAACTTCGGAAAGACTCAGGGCCTATTTGCACGACTCACCATTCGTCAACATTTTTTTTCTCTTTTTTTCTCTTTTTCTTTTTCTTTTTTTTTTCCTGCAAACTTTGGCTCCGATCTAAATTCGCCAACATTTCCAATGCATCTGGACATCACTTTGTGCAGATGCATTCAAAATCTTGGCGGATGGCGAGTAGTGCAACTAGGCCCTCACTTTCGACACCTGGTGTGCACCACTGTCGAGACGAAAGAAGTACTTGAGGACGTCTGCCCCAGAAAGTGGCAAGTTGCATACCTTACTATTCATAGTAACTGGTGCATCTAGACAATCTTCCCTGCAGAAAAAAAAAAAGAAAAAAACCTCGTACTTTTTCTGCGTTTCGACAGTGGTGTGGCAGAGCCCTAAAGGGCGGAAACTGACGGAGGGGGCAGCTGTCAAATTTTCTTTAGAAGAAGCTTTTAGCATTTCGACAGTCGTTGAATTTTTGTTTTAAAAAAATTGTTTTCTTTAGAATAAGTTTTTTGCATTTCGACAGTGGTGTGGGGCGGCCCCTACATAGCGATGGGCATACACTCCAAGCATGAATGTATGGAGTGAATCGGAAGGCAACTCCCGTCAGATTCATCATAGAACGTGTTCTCACCAAGCTCGGTCAGACTACACGACGTGAGTTCGAATCCAGGTGCACCAGATGAATGACATCTGGAAAACTCTGAATCACGTGGGGCCGGTCGTCTCGAAGGTGATGTGTCAAGCCCGTCGCCCCTCCAAGAAACAACAAGAAAAGAAAATATAAAGCTTTCTAGACAAGCCACGAGAGTACCTTTTTCGCCTTTTTTTTTTTTTTTTTTTTTTTTTTTTGACAGGGCCCACTGCCCAAGCAGCACATCAAATGGCAACGAAGAGGCTCTTCGCCTCTCGCCAGAAGGAGATATCATTCATACGGTGGTTTAATAAAAGGAACAGATGCCTTGGTTTAATAAAAGGACCAGCGAGGCATCGCCCTCAAGGATCGTTAACTGAAGTTTCTTATATACACCTTCCTGAAATACAAATACTTCCGTGGACCAAGTAGGGAGTTCGGATACTTCCAAAAAGAAAGCTATTTTGGCAAAAAAAAACAAAAAAAAAACGAGGCTATTTTGGCAATAAAAAAAAGCCATTTTGGCAATATAAAAAAGCTATTATGGCAATAAAAATCTATTTTGGCAAATAAAAAAAAGTTATTTTGGCAACTGTTTTTGCCTATCTCGATCCTGCAATTTCGGGGGGTGGAAAAGAACAAAAAAAAAGAAAAGAAAAGAAAGACAAATACTTCCGTGGACCAGTAGGGAATTCGGAATCATATGCCCACTAAGAGACAATGGTGGGGCCATACCCCTCTCTCCCTCTAACGGTTGTGGTATGTGAGGGGTCTGGAAAGGATTGTCAGTGTGTGAATCACGGTCCAGGCAGTGACTGCCACTGCGTGGCACGGTGGATTATGGAAAGGCCGGCCCGGGATAGAAAATGCAAATGCAGAGTGGGGAAAGAAAAGAAAGTTGAACGGTGGGTGGCTATTTATCATGACTTTCTTGTTTTTTCATTTCTTATTTTTCTAAGAGAACTTTATTCTACAGAATTTACCTGCCAGGAAACGCGCCCAGCGTCCCTCGCAAACAGGAAGAAGGAAGACAACACGTTGGATGCGGAAGATACAGTAACGCCAAAAGAGCAATCCTTGGTTCTTTACAAGCTCAGCAAAGCACGACAGAGTGCCAAAACAGCATTTTGGCAGAAGCTAACTACTATTCTGGGGAAGACAAACTCCGGCCGAGCCCAAACCTTGATCAAGGTCAGCAAAGCACGACAGCAGGCCAAAACAGGCTGAAACAGCAGACTAGCAGGCCAAGACTGCATTTTGGCAGAAGCTAACCACGAATCTACCTATGAAGGCATTGAAAACAGGTTGAAACAGCAAAGAGACCAATAGAGCAGTTCTACACAGCACAACAGTCGCAGCCATAGACGCGTTTTCGTTTCTACCCTGGGGTTCGGAGAGAACAGGAGCTCCTCTGCACACAATCTTGCGGACAAAAAGAAACGTACAGAAAAGAAAAAAGAGCCCCATCGGACTGTTCCGACAGACAGAGTTGCAATACTTGCCATCCGTCACAATTCGTGGCGGATGCGTGGAGAGTGAAAAAATGAAAATCGTGTCGAACTCGAGGCCTGGTTGCACTTACTCGCCACTACATTTCTTCTACAGAAAAGTTAAAAAACATTTGTCTACCTGATGTCTACTCTTGAAGCCGTGCACTTTCCATAAAGTTGTTTTCTGGAGAGGTCCCAGGACTGCCCTCCACAAACCACGGTGCACAGGCGGGGAAATTGAAAACACTCCACAACTTGTGTCTACGGTGTGGCAAGCCGTCTGACACATTTTGCATTCGACAATGTTTGGTGAGTAAGTGCAACCAGACGCCTACTCGCCAAAATTCCCGTATGGCGAGTAGTGCAACTAGGCCCTGAGAGAGAAGCTCTATAACAACTGCACCACCATTCTGAAATAAAAGACCATTAAACTAAAGTGATGTAGTTATCCTTGGTCGTTAACAAGGTCCTCAAAGCACCACATCAAACCAAAAACAGCATTTTCGCAAAATGCTAACCACTATTCTGCCTATGAAAACACTGTAACCACTGAACAAGCCATCGAGTGGTTTTCGTTTTTACCCTGGGGTTCAGTGGGAACAGGGGCTCCTCTATCAGGCTCTATGCAATCCCGCCGACAAAAAGAAAGGAAAAGAAAAGTAAAAATAAAAAAACAGCCCCCTCCGGACTGTTCTGACGCAGGTCTGGCAGACCACATGCGGCGTGGACAGCAGATGCCACATTTTTCAGGCAAGATCGTGTTCATTTTTTCTCTGGCCACACCATCCGTATTTGGGCACTCCAGCCAGCCAACAACAGGCCGACGACAGAGAAAAGAACCCGAAGACTGTTGATTATACCGGACACTAAAGGCTCTCGTGGTGGTGGAACACCACATCGGAATAGCAAGCCCCCACACCGTCCGAGCAGTCGGTGTGAACGCCATCGTGTGGTTGTCGTGCATGCCGCCGTCAATCACGTCATACAGACGGCGCTCCATCCTGAACTTGAATTTGTTTGTGAACCCGAAGTCCTTTTCACCACTCTTTCCCTGGAATCTCTGAACCTTCTTGTAGTTTTGGAGGTTGTCCCACTTCCTGAAATCGTCTATGTATTCCCAAACCACGCCGAACTATAGCAATCACTTGGATATGTCTTCCCATCGCTGCGTCTGTGTCTGCTTCTATATCTTCATCCGTCCCTAATACGAGTCCTGCTCCTGCTTCAGAGCCGCTTCACCCTCGCAAGGTGGATTTGTTCCTCATTCGTCCACCGTATCTTCGACATGTCGCTACCGGAAGCAGAAGCTCGTTTACCCAAACCTCACAATGAATGTGTACGTCACGGGAGTTGAAGTGCCCATGCACAAGCCGCATTTCAAGTCCACGTCACCGTCCATGTCCTCACCGACCCCGCCCTGCAAAATAGTCGTGTGCTTGCCTGCACGTCCACTGCTACCGTCCTGCATCTGGATGCCCAGTGGCCAGCTCTGCGTCGACCTGCTGGTCAGAAGGACCGTCCCCACCTTGTCGTCCCCCATCTCGTCGTCTGTTCCTGGTAGATGACTGTACAGGCTCGAGTCATAGCTCCGCCAATGAACCCCACCACAGCCGGCCGCATCACCGCCACCCTCTACTACTCCACCACCGTCCGCCGCAGTGGAAGACTAGGGAAGCGATTTGCGTCCCCTGCCCGCTCGTCGTTTGCATTGCTGCGTCACCAGTCGTACCCCAAAGAAGTATACAAGGACAAGCATGAAAACCACGAGGACAATGACGAGATCTGGCAACCTTCTGTCACATCAGCCATGAAGGACACCTCCACCTCACACTGCCCAAACAGCAAAAGTTTGACAAGCACAACTGCATGGCAGGCATGGGTCGACTGACCACAATCAGACACGCCGCTATACACACCGTGCTCCGAGTTGCTGTCACTGCAGGAGCACGGTTGACGAAGAAATACTTTTGAACTTTGTGACCGTTGCCAAGCCCCTGTCCGTCCGACATGCACTGTCCCCCCTTCGGAGCGCTGTCCATTCTCGACCTCAATGGCCATGTGGCATCAGAACACACCACCGCTCCCACCCGCCGAGGCCACGTGTGACGTCGGCATTACAACAGCTACTTGGAATGCCTGTTGGCAGTGTTGGGAGGCTCGTTGGCCAGTCCGGCCTCAAATGTCCGGCAAACTCCATGGTGGGCATGTTCTGCACCAGGCCACCTACGACATGGGTGCTCTGCGCACGCTGCTGAGAGTCTGTGGAACGCGGGGTCCATTATTTTCAAGAACCTCGCGTGGTTCTTTAAAAGATTGGAGCTTTTGGCTGGGGAATCCTAAATCTTTAAGGGTACATCCTGACGCTGTTTTCACATTTCTCTGTCACTTTTTAGGAGATGTCTAACCACGGGGACGTCCTGAAAATTGGAAGATTTAGGAGCGTCTAACGAGACCCTAAGCCTTTACAGTTCTGCCACCAGCCAGGTACACTTCCAGCCAATGTCACAGAACCAGCCCAGCAAAGGCATACCTTTTCTGTTGCGGAAAGGAACCATGCCTACAGGTACGGAAAGGAAAGCAGGTCCTTTGGGAACATCCGTTAAAATTGGAACAATACAGAGGAGATTAGCATAGCCCCTGTGAAAGGATGACCCGCATGAATCGAGAAACGGAATGGCAAGCAGGGAAGCTACAAGACAGCCAGCTATAGCAGAGAAACTGGCAGGATGCAATGGCACGCAGGGAAGCGACAAGCCAGCCAGCCATAGCAGAGAAACTGGCAGGAAGGGCCGTCCACCTCCGGAACCAGTCTGAACGAAACAGCGAGGCCGCCACAGTCAGACCGGAACCAATCTGAATGAAACAGCGAGGCCGCCACAGTCAGAAAATGGGGCCGCCACAGTCAGACCGGAACCAATCTGAATGAAACAGCGAGGCCACCACAGTCAGAAAATGGGCCCCACCGACACAACTCACCGACAGTGAAAAACTCTCTCAGGCAAAAGAATCTTTGCCGTTTCACACATTACGTGAATAATGCATTGAGGCCCGCCCGACTCGAGCATTGGGCCCTTTCCAAGCCAATAGCGTTGGTCCTTTGCAGTACAACGAAAAATAGACAAGTACAGCCAGTAAATCAATGAGATATTTGTGGTCACACGCACACACACACACACACACACACAACGCACAGCCAGTAAATCAATGAGATATTTGTGGTCACACGCACACACACATACACACACACACACAGGCTGCACTTCCACACGCCGAGACTGTTATGTCAGACTGTTATGTCAGACTTTCACCAAGTTGTACTCGTCAGGAGGTTCAACCCCGGCAGTCTGCCCCTGAGAAAAGCGGTGTGTGTGTGTGTGAGAGTGCGCGTGCCCACTTGCCTGCGTGCGAGTGTGTGTGTGAGGAAGTTCATGTGTGTGCACATCTCTGTTTGCGTGTGTGTGTGCCCATCTTGGGGCTTTAGTTTCACCCCAGCCCACTTAGCCTTATGGTGTTAGGTGCTTGCCTGCCAAGCTGAGAGTTGCGTGTTCGAGTCCTGTATTCAACATACACGTGCCTTCACTCAGTAACCAATATAGAAATAATACTACTGGCAGTGTAGCTGTGCAGGATGAGTGTGGTTGGGTACTCCGCGCTGGGGTGGGGTAAGTGCATCCTTGGGCTTCACTTTCACCCCAGCGGCCCAGCCCAGTTAGCCTTATGGTTAAGTGTTTGCCTGCCAAGCTGAGAGCTGTGTTCGAGTCCTGTACTCAACATACACATCATCATTTCAACACAGCCCAACAGCAAGTTCAAACAGCCGTCACCAAATGCAATGCGATGGGATGAGCCGGGGTCGTGATTCACTTGGCAGGCTGCAGGGCTTGTTGATGTTTCACAAATCCACAGGTCGCTGCTATCCGATCGAAAAAATGGCAAGAACACAATCCCCCCGAAAAAAAGCCCATTATCGTTGTTTTTTTTGCTCCCTCTGCTCTCTTTTCACCACGAAAACAAAGCGGGCGCAAGGGGTGCGTCGAGGCCTAGTATCGGCCTGTTTTTGTTTGTTTTTTTCCCCTCTATCCGCTCTCTTTTCCCACCTTTTCGTGACAGCTCATGGGGGGTGCACCGAGTCCCATCACGTTTCGGTGTCTTTTTCTGTATGTGCGGTGGTGGGTAGTCCGGCCGCCAGTCCCATTATCAGGCAAGCCATGGATAGAGGCCGGCAAATTTGCTGCTTATCGGACGGCCCATCTCACAAAGGGGCAGAATCCGGTCGGGGTAGGTCGCGACGTAGCGTTACACACGACTGCGTTACACCCCACACTATGAACTTCAATAGAAGATAGTAGATTGATTTATATTTCTTCCCCCACAAGTTTTTTTTAATTATTATTATACAAGCCGGGAAACGGGGCCGGCATCCCTTGACAACAGAATTGTTGTGCTCCTCCCTGAGGATGGCATCATCGCCGGAGGGACAGCGGAATTGTTGTGCTCCTCCCTGACGATGGCATCATCGGCCAGGCTCAGGGAGGAAAACACAGTCACCAATAGCAATACAGAAAAAAAGGAAATGTTTTAGCCACAGGCCCCGAGGCCACATGTGGAGTGAGCACAAACTTTTAACAAAAGCGCCAACTAGGAAAAAAAACATTACGGGGAGAACAAAGTGCATTGGTGCAGCGGTAACGCTGCACTAGCGCATCACTATTACGATGCGCAGGCAGTGGGGGATCGCACGGGAGCAGCTGTGGATAAGTTGCGCTTAGCCAGAACTTGCTGTTGGGTATGGCGGAGGTGGAGAGGCGATAGAGCATGTGGGCGCTGAGGTGGAGGCCGCTTCGAGGGGGCACAACCATGCACCTGCCATAACCTAATCTTGGCCGACGAAAGTTGGTAATCCTAGAAGGAAGGAGAGAGATGTGGGGTCGGTGAACGGGGAGGATCTGCGCATCATACATATCATTATTACTACCTGATCAAGGGCTTTGCCCTCTGATTATAGATACGGAGATTGAATGCGTTGTTGGAGTGGATACAGTTTCATCTGGATGAAGAGCTCGAGATGAAAGACATGAGTACATCGATAAACATTGACTTCCGGGAGATGGATGACGGACTTCATGCCATGATCGGTATCGTCCACCATCCCTGACAACGGACTTCAAGCTGTGAGCGGGATTGTCCACTGTTGCCTTCATAGACTGTGTTTTCCTAGATTTTGATCGTTAAGAAAAGTCTTGTTAGTATTTGTGATTGTTTTTTCGTGGACTCGCAATTTGACAAGGGTTGTCATAATTCTAATTAGGTGTCTATTTTTTAGTGTTTTTAAGATGATTTTCAAAGTGTTACTTCGTTGGATTACGTTCCTTGTCGGTTTTGCCCATGGGTTGGGTAATTCCATGACATCATTGACTATCCGAGGCTAAGACACCCATGGGTTGGGTAATTCCATGACATCATTGACGTTCCCTGTTCATGGCTAAGCCCAGGTTGTTGTAGAGGTGGGATACTAGACCAATGACAGTTACCCACAGCACTCGGTCACTCGGTTGTCCAGCTGAATCCCTCTGAAGACTCCACCCACCCTTCCTCTTATCATTTTGCCCTGGCGCACCCCCACCCCCCCTGTCCTACCCTAGTGTTAACCGCCCAGGACCATCACCCATTGCCATATTGGCAGGGTGACCTGACCAGACAACGGTTGCAGGCACCCGGGCTAGGCAGAGAGACCTACCACCCTGCTCAGCGCTGGTTGAAGCAGACGCCGTGCAAGCCCGATTGCATGGGAACTTCGGGAGCTGGGTATGAACATGCTACTACAGGTCTTCATGAGGGTGCACAGTGTTACGCTGTATTACTACTGTTGTGTTTTTTTATTTTTTTGTATGGCAGAGAGCTGAGGATCCTCCGTTCCTCATATATCCTGGATCCCGTTCCGGCCCTGCGGTAAGGTGCAGTATCTCCTGACACCACCGACATCCCGTGCTAAGGAACTGCTATGCCAGCCTCAACCCTACGCTACGTACTAGGAGGATAGCCAACCCTGAGTCATATGTGTATTGCAGAGTTCTATTGTGTTGATGGTAGAGAGCTGGGAATCCTCTGTTCCATCGTACATCCCTGGAGCCCGTTCCGGCCCCGCGGTAGATTTTGTGTTCTTAGTTGGTAGTGGGTAAGTAGGATGAAACCATTGAATATTTTGTTTGTGTTTGTTGGTGGTCTGTTATCTAGCTTGGATTTCCCTGGATTAGGGTTGTTTCATAATGGTGATTTAGAGAAAGGGGTAGATTAGGATATGAGTCTTGTTAAATTAGGGAACATGAATTTTGTTTTAGGATTGGGATTGGGATCATAGGTTTTGTAACCTTGGTTGGTGGAGATTAGGGTTGTTTGATAATGGTGGTTTGGAAAGGGGGTAGATTAGGATTTGACTTTTGTTACATTAGTGAACGTGAATTTTGTTTTAGGGTTGGGATTGGGATCATTGGTTTCCGTAACCTTGTGAGGCTGTGGTGGGGATAGGTTTGGCCGGGAGTGCCTTACTGAGCCTGTTTGACTGCAGTAAATGATGTAAGGGACAGCGGGTCGGTTTCCCAAATATGAATTGTGTTCTTCAAAAAAAAAAAAAAAAAAAGTATTGGCCAGTTTTTGTTTTTTTTTTGCCTCGAGGAAAGAAATGAAAATAGGAGGGGATTATGTAGTAAAAAATGTTATTTCGGCAAAAAAACAAAAACTGAAAAGGGAAGGGGCAGGCCTTACCTGAGGATTTGGGTTGGAGACCCAACCCCACTGGAGCATGGTCCCATTAGCAGTCGGATAGGTGTGTCACCGATCCAGTGTGACACTGAGTGGCAGCGGCCTGACAGGTTCATTACGAATTTCTGTTTTGAGAAAACAGGAGAAAGGCAAAAAAAAAACAAAAAAAAACAGAGACCTGCCACCAGAAATCACGACAGAGTGCTTCCCAGCCATCAGATAACAGATGATCTGATGGTGGCGGTTGCAACAACAGCTAACAAACTGCCACATTTTCTGGAATATACTCGACTTCTGTTATCAGTGATCCTAACACCCTCCATATAATCCATGATTGAAGGAGGGCTCCACCCAATGAGATACTTGCACAACAGCAAGTACTGAAAATCTTCTATCCAGTGGGCCTATAGCCGACCCCMCCCTCTTTTTTTTTTTTCTTCTTTTTTTTTTTAACGAAAAACAGGCCGCAGGTGGTGCTTACAAAAAACAGCCCGAAGGTGATGCTAGGGGTGCTGATAAGAGCAGACACCACTAACACGGTTGGGGAGGCTCCATCTATTGGTGGGGAGCAACACCTGCTGGAAACTGGGTCCAGCAACCCCACTCTCTTTTGGGGTTGGCCATACCCCACTCTCTTTCAGGCCTTCTCTTTATAGTCATTATAGTATTACGGGGAACCCCGTAGCAGCCACATCCGTGCTCAAGCCTCCAACAAGGGAACATGTGGGAGCTGCACCCACCAGAAAGTGCGATACCTGCTACAGCAGGTGGGCGATACCGGCCAGGGGTTAGCCGGTAGCATCAGGACCGATCTTCTTCGATGAGCCAGTCACTGTGGCTCCCCTCCGATCCCCTCCCCCTATGAACATCAGCAGTCTCTGCTCAATGCCACTTAACGACCAACGGCATATCTCTAGGTGCTGGGCGCCAAGCTTGCCCAGGAAGGTGCATGAGGCCAATAGGGATTGAACCCAAGACCTGAATGCCACTTGCGTGCCTTACCAACTGAGCTACCTCACACAAACTACCTACCACTACTAAAAGTGTTAGTAGTTCTACATACTGTTGTTGGTTTGGTTTTCAAGCCCAGGTGGGATTCTGTTACCGTTGTTCCTTGTTCAGGTGACTACTGCTTAGTAGGTTGGTTTCCTTGGGTTTGTTCGGCTTTGTGGCCTGGTGGAGATTCTTCTTTTCCTCGGGTTGGGAAATGCCAGTGCAACGGGCATGAGTTGGCCTAATTCCGCAACTGGGCGTACTGTGATGCTCAGACTCACACCCTGCGTGCCATTCCGTACGCACGAACGCCGATCAACGTAGTTGGGGGTGTGGCCAAGGATTTTTGGTCGGTGGGGTTGAATCTCCCGGACCGAACGGGGGACTCTTGTTTCGTTCCCAAGGCCCTTCGTGAGTTTTGGCCGTCAAGGACAAAACCGAGATTCAAAATCTGCAGAACTGTTCTGAAGCGGCGCACTCTGTTCTGATTCAAAAACTTCCTCTTGGCCAAAGATATCGAGAGCGGCACGCTATAAGCTGGCAAATAGAAATAGAACAGGGACAGGGAGGAGCGGAATCTGCCACTCCTTTCGTGCTAGGTTCACACTAACTCTACAGGTGAGACGCCAAAGACATGGAAATTTCAAGCTTCTGGGTCTGATTCATCGAGTCCCAGCAGGTGATCAGGTGCGGCGCCGCCTGGTTTAGACAGGATTGGGGGAACCCAGGTCCGAAAGTTAGCCGGGAGTGCACCAGCGCTGCGGGAATGCTCTGGGAACCTGGCCGCATGTTCGTATCCCAAGACTGGTCGTTGCCAAGAGCACGAATCCCCCTGTCGACACCAGCAACAATTAAACTGTGCTCACCACGCGGCGTGGCCCGCACCAAGGCAACACCGTCAGGTCAGTCTAGGGCAGGATCAGGGGAGGGGAGGAGAATCGATCACTGCCAGTTAAAGCAAAAAGGAGGGGTCCTTCGCAGGGTGTTTAGTACGTCCGCATCGCAGTACACGTTGTCATCGTCTGCAACCCGAAAAGGAGGTAGCACACTACAGTGGACCGATGAGAGGATAGAGAACGGGCCGAGGCCCGCGCTAGTGTTCGTCGAGGCAAACACTGACTCCATACAAGTATCAATGAAACTTGCCCCACTCCTTGCCTCCGTCGGAGGGCAAGCTCAGCGATCGTGATCACCAATTGATTGTCCGGACACAGCTGATTAGGGCCATGCCGGGGAGAGGTCAGCAGCTACGTGGAAGCGCGGCGACGGATTTCCCCGGTTGTCGGCCCTTAGTCGTGAGGAAAAGCCAATCCCTGAGCCATATGACATGATCGCGATGGGGAAGGTAAGGGAAGGGAAGAGTTAGCACCGATCCCTGCGCATACACGTGACGCAAGGATCGGTGAGGGTCTGGGAGGGGAGGGGAATCCAACACACTCATGCATCCGCGCAGACGGTCGACACCCAATTGATTGTTCCTCAGAATTGCGCCTATAAGTGCCCACACATCTACTCATCCATCTATCTTGGACACTGAGACATTCAGCATCCATAAACTCTCCTACCACTCAGCATCCATACAACGGAATACCCATACCTTGACACATTGCGACAAAGCAGCAATGGAGATAAAAGTGAGTCCCTCACTATTCGGAATTTGAACAATAGCCACACGCATCATTTTTACGCAAGAACTTAAAATCTCCACCCACTCTAATTCCAAACCGTTTCTTGGATTTCTTGGCGTGGTCGCTAACCATCCTCACCGCAAAGTCATCAGGGGCAGTTCTGAAAAATACAAGTTTCTGTTCCGTCCCCCCTTTCCAAAAAGAAGAAAAAGGAAAAGAAAAGGAAAATAGACCCCGCTTTTCTTGATCAACCAGAATTCGCACTTCGAGGCTTACTTGGGGTTTTTCCCCTAAGGTTTCGGAAAGCCGCTGAGTACGGATCCTGGCTTGTCACAATACCCCATCCCCTGCACCAAAACTGGGTAATGGTCCCATATTTTTATTTCCGGGGTTGTTTGTGAGTGAGGTATTCCCGGCCTATTCTTTGTTAAAAAAAAAGCTTCTCTTTCTTGTAAAAAAAAAAACAAACACAAGGTAACTCTTTTGTTATACCCCTCAGTGATGAATTCTCTAAGGGGCATACTGTGACGAACGATCTTCTGCAACCGCTCGATTTCCTGCGCGAGTCTGATGCGGGAAAGCGGGATGGCTTTGACGGGCGACGGGCGTAAGCGGTGTTCGGTTGGGCAATTTGCATGGATACCCTCCCTTATTTTTTTTGCCGTTTTACGAAATTCATTGGGCCAGCGCCGGGAAAGCCCGGCGACGACGATTGGATGGCTACGCCATGACGAGCGCAAGAAATAACTGTACCATAGCTTCTTTCTTGTTCTGCTGTGGGCATTAGGAATATTGGCGCAATTAGCGCACGGGAATTTTTTATTTTGGATTTTTAACTCATGACGAGCCCCCGCAGGCTCTTGGAATTGTTTTTACTTTCCGAATTTCCTTTTTGCAATTAGGATTTAGGCTAGGAATTTAGGTGCTCTGAATTTTGTCGCATAGCATTCGCACGCATCTTGTGGCGCGGGGAACCGGGTTCTGACTGGATCACACCTTTAATCTTGTGCAACTGTCGTTTTCAGCGGGCGCAATCGTGGTAACTATAATACTTCTTGATTCTCCTATGTTGCCCGCCTTCCTTCTCCTTCTTTCTAGTCTAGCATACTCTGTTCTAATTGGCCACAGTGCCTGCACGACCGGATCGATGCGTGGAGAGTGGCTACGACCCCCATGCCGCAGCCTGGCCATGCAAACACAGGCACTCCCTCTCCTCTCTTCTTGTCCATCTAAGCTTGATCCCGTACCTTTCGTGCAGGCATGCATGCTATAAATTTCATAAGCGCGATTAGTTTGCTCTCTAAGAATTTCCAGGTTAGCGCGATCAGTGAGGGTCGGCTAACGAGCAAGTTGGAAGGTGAGTGAGTATGAGAGTTGGGCGATCCGACGAGCTGGTGTCGGGTATGCAGGGTTGACGTGCAGGGCCGTGACGGACTGTGGCGCACGGGCGAACCTGGGTTGCATGCTTGAACCAAGCGGTGTGACAACTCTGTGTGGGTACGCGGCGACGGACTGCCGATAATGTGGGTATTGATGCGAGGCGACGGACTGCCCGCAACGAGAGAGAGAGAGAGAAAGAGAGAGAGCAGAGGCGTGGGTGTGGGATAAGGCTTCTCTTTGTTGTTCTTTCCATCTGCTCATCTGTATAATTTTGAGTCCTGATATGGCCGAACTCTTTATTGCGGCCCTTCTCTTTTGAGCTTCTTTTGTATATTGTCTCAGATTTTTCTTGTTGTTTGCTCGGTACGTATGCATGGAATGAATGTAGGATCTCTTTTGTTGGCAATCTTCTTGATCTGTTCTACGCTGTGTGTTGTCCCCGACCCGTATTGCCTGCATGAGCCATGTGATCAAGTCTGATTGGGGATGCTTATCTTCAAGGTCTAGAGACTAACCCCCGATTATCCCCTCCTTCCCTCATGCATGGCATGTAGTAATTGGTAGGCTGTATGCGACCGACACACGGAGCCAGTCAGTTGTTCCCTACGTGCACGCGTACGTACGTCGCGATCTCGAGGAAAGCCGAGTCCCCACGTACGCAGTCGCCCGCGTACGGCAGCCTTAAACTCGTGTAAGGATGTGGGGGATGCGGCTCACTAAACAGACATGGCTGCAAGATCTCCTTCCAAGACATCCGACTACGAGAATTTGAAGGACCCGGAATATCACGAGTACTGGGAAGACGAACAGCTTAGACGGCGGGGGATTTAAAGAAATCCGAAATTCCCATGCCTAACAGAAAACGGCCTATTGTGCCCCAGGGCCCAGGGATTTTCACCGGGCCTCGGGAACTACTTGACGGGCCGGAACCGAAGCCGAGCAGCAATTGCACAGCCTTCGCGTACGGCCCACCTCGGCAGAACCCGAAGCCTGTTGCGAGCAGCGCCGAAAACCGGACAAACCACACAACCGACCCAGCGACGGTGAAGTCAAAACCTGTTGACAGGGGTAATTCTGTTGAAATTTCATTCGAGAATGCAAGAGTGTTTAGATCTAACTGTACGGGGATAGCGGCAAGTGCCCCGGATTTTACCCTGGGATGCACTGCGCCTGCCATCTGCCTTACGCTGCTCGACATCGCCTACCTCCCCGCCCCTGGGTACGCCCCCTTTTGCACCTGTACCCCTGGAACTTGCCACAGGAGATCTCAGTTCCGACCTGGGAATCCACCCCCACTTTCCGAAAATCCTTGGCACACCTCTTTCCGCACTTCCGGGCCCCCATCTCACTCCGATCAGGAAGTCGCACTGGGCGTGAGGTTCTGGGTGTCACAATACCCCTCTGGCATAGGTTCACCTTTGCAAAATACCCCCGGTCTTGGGCCTGACGTCTTTTCAGTATACCCCGACTGGTACCTGTTCCACTTTTAAGGATGGCCAATTCTGAGCTTGCACAGAAAATCATGTACTCTATTCGTACCTTCCACAAGGCAGAGTTGGCCCAACCACGGACAGGGGTCTGCCCCGTATGAAGGGCATGCCATTAAAAGCCAGCTGTTCGAGGGGCATAACACAAATAGAGGGGCATTACGAAAATTTTCCCAATCAAAAACGCCTGCCAGCCAAGACGTGTAGCACCCAGGAAAACAGAGTGAAGTCAGTGGCCTAAATCAACTGGTAAGGCACACAAGTGGCATGCAGGAGGGCATGGGCTCGACCCCCGATGCCCTCATATACCTTCCGAGTAATACTTGGTGTCCTTAATCGAGAGGTAGCCACCCAATCACAGCATTAACCAGAGACTGCTGATTTTGGTAGGGAGATCAGACCCGAGGGACCCGAGGAGAGGCACAGAGACTGGTCCAGATGGCATCGTCTCCGTCCAACACTATTGGCTGACTCCTGCATTATATCACCCACCTGCCACTCAGTTCAACCCCGAGGTCCTGTAATGATAATGAAAAGGCCTTCCTCTCCAGATTCGACGCATAGGGCCTGGCTGCACTACTCTCAAAATGTGCAAAACGAGAGTGAATCTTCTGCTAGAATATGGAAAGATACATGGCCATGATTTTTGTCTTTTGTGCATTTCAAGAGTAGTGCAGCGAGGCCCATATTGAAATGGTTTCTTACCCTTTGAAAGAAAAAGGGGCCACACGCCCACGCCACTATGGGGCGGAGCAAATAGAGGGGCATAACAACGAGGGAGAGAGTCTCACAAAAAAATAAAGAAAGCAAAAGAGGAAGAAAAAGGAAAAAGAAAGAAAGAACACCAGTAGTTTCGGTTTTTTTTTTTTTTTTTTTTTTCACACACACACACTGCCCCTTCTATTCTGGGGGGCTCCAGTCCGGTTGCTTATCACCGGCAAGCAAAAAGAGTCACAGTGAATTAGAAAGGGTGGTAGAAAAGCAAAGACGGAAAGGCTTAACCTGCCTGGCCCGAGACACCAACAGCAGGGGGTTGCGACAGGAATGGCCTCCGACAATACAGGAGGGACGTCGGGGCGGGGCATGAGGGGCGGGAAACATCCAGACCGTACCCAGACCCCCCCATTTCACAAACTGGGGATTTTTGCCTGTCTGGCTGCTCTCAGAATGGCATCTGCCCCTACCCACCGCCGACCGTGCAAATGGCACGCGATCCGAGGCCTGCTACCGGCCCCGACCCTGGTCCTGCCACGCCTGTCCAGTGACCACAATCGCCCTTTGACATGCAGGCGATCACTGCCACCTGGACGGTCCTACTTCAGTCCTCTGCATCCGATTGCCTTTTTCGGGTATTCTGTACCGCTCTCGGATTTCTCGGCTGTCAGGCGAGGAAAGGTACTTATCGATTGCGAGCTCTGAGATCTGCAGCGCCGAGGTACCTCAACACGAAAGTTCGGCCCCCAGGGGGGGCAACCCCTGTGGCCAAGTCCCACTAGCAGCGCCGAGGTACCTCAACACCTGGACGTGTTTGTGGAGAAGTGCAGTTCAAGAAACTCGACACCATTTCTGCACATCTCCGCAAAAGCGTCCACATTCAGGCGTTGAGGAAGCTCAACGCTGCTAGTGGGACTTGCCCCCCCTGGGGGCCGAACTATCGTGGTCCTGCACGCTGTTTCTTTTCTGTGAGATTTCCACCTCATATATCTTTTTCCCTTCTCAGTTGTTGTAGAGGACATGTCATTTTTTTATTTATTTTTTTTTCCTTTATTGTTGCACGAGTACAGGCCCAACAAAGACAGTATACCATGCCAGTGCCCATCGCATGCACCTGGTTGGTAGGACCTGGCGTTGGACGAACCCTCTAGTTATCACAGCCACACCTGAAAGCCACTTTTTTCCTGGCGTTGGACGAACCGTCTAGTTATCACAGCCACACCTGAAAACCACTTCGTCCTCAGGCTGGCGTTCGACGAACCCTCAAGTTATCACAGCCACACCTGAAAACCACTTTTTCCGACGGTGAGCCCCTACCGGTAGGGGGTGTGGCCGGTCCTCTTCCAAAGCTGCAGTGAAATGCAGGAGCCGTATAAACGTATAATGAGATACATGTGCGATGAATACCTGTCAACCTTCTTCCCTCTCGTTTAGGAGGACAGAATAGGAGCCCTTTTTCCGTCCTTCCACCAGTGTACTTCCGTGCCACTTTTCTCCACGGCTGGAATCAATTACAAAATTGGAGCCTTGGGCAAAAAAAAAAAACAAAAAAAAACACGAAACATCACACCAACAAAACGAACCGACGGAGCCCTCCTTTGGACTAGTGCCACCAGCAATTTTCCTCCGGAGGCTGAGCCCTGAAAATCGCGCCGGTATACAGGCCACATAAGGGGGAAGGTAGGTAGGTACTGGTGGTGTAACCCCTAACACTTTTTTTTGTTTTTTTGTTTTTGCTATAGCAACAACCCGTTGATGGTAGGGTAGCTGCTAAGAGCAGACCCCCCTAGCATTCTGTTATGCTTGGGGATTGCACTGATATGCCACAAGAAAAGTTGAGAACTCTTCAGCCAAAGCTGGGATTTTAAGAGAAAAAAAAAAAAAAAAAAAAAAAAAGACGAAAGAGAACTCTTCAGCCACATGGAATGCATAGCCCGTTCTTTTTTTTTTTTTTTAACAACCCGAGCGGCTGCGAGGGGTGCTGATAAGAGCAGACACCACTAGCACCAAAGGACGAAAAAAAGGAGGACAAAACCAGGCAGGCGAGAATGCACCCATTGCATAGTGCAGTCCAGATACAGATCATGCACTTCGGTCCCCTCCCAGCGAAGTTCATTCTGGCAGTGCTGGTCCCTCCATTGCCAAATCCCAGCAAGCTATTTATGTGCTTTTCCATCTTTTGTAGGGGAAAGTTGTCTATAATCCCCCTTGACAAGCTAAGACTCTTAAAACAAACAAACAAAAAAAAAAAAAACTAATCTGAGAGCAGTAATGTGCGAAAGTTTCTGCACAATCTGACCCTAAATTTTGTTCTTTGGACCTTTTCAAAATTTTGTACGTCAGCACTTAGTGCCAAGGGACTGTGATAGTCCTCTGGATACCCCTGATCTGTATTAGCGGGGTCTATGACCAACACGGGTGTGAGTGTGAGTGCGAGTGGGTTGTGTGTGGTGTGTTGGAGAGTGTTGGCCATACCCTCTGCTGCTACTCGATGAAGGGTGGGGGACGATGAGAAAGGGAGGCACAGCTAYTGGCAGGTCTCGGTCTTTGTGTTAGCCAGACCCCCACTGGCGGCCCCAACCCTATACCCTAACCATTAGGGGCAAGGGGCAACATGAAATCTCCCCTTCACAGAGAGAGGAAACTATGCTTGCAGGGGTCCCCTCTAGATAGCCTTAGGAGTAGGTAGTGGAAGGTAAAAGAAACAGAAGTTGAGAGAGGAATATAGAAAAAAAAAAAAAAAAAGTTGCATATGGGACGGGTAGATATATACCTTGCAATTGGATATCCTTTTTGCCATTTTTGCGTTTAGGAGCAATTTAAAAAAAAAATTAAAAAAAATAAGGACCCTTTCATCGCGCCTTCCCGAGCACACGTAAACTAGCTGATGTGTTCAAATTCACCCGTGTTGTGTTCAGTTTCTTCTATTTAGACTGTTCTTACAGCAAACCTTGCTGAAACGGTATAATTTGAGTGTCACCCTCGTGACTCAAAATGTAAGAGGTTTGCTACTGACCGTAGATAACAAAGATCAACGAGGGTGCCAGAAAAGCATGCAACGGGCGGGGGGTGCAACCCGATTGGTCACGGATCAGGTATTAAACTGATCAGAACAGATACTACACTTGATCTTAGCCAAAAGGCTGAGAAAGGTGTTGTGCCAAGGATTTTAGGAAGAATCCAGTGTGGGGTTCCAGGTCGAACAGGAACTGGGAATCTCCTG
The DNA here is from genome assembly GCA_003427395.1 of Chara braunii. NCBI lineage: Eukaryota > Viridiplantae > Streptophyta > Charophyceae > Charales > Characeae > Chara > Chara braunii. The sequence continues at coordinate 1,901,025 of BFEA01000196.1, read as the reverse complement.
TGCGGTTCCGGGGCCAGGTCCCACTTGCACGAATTAAGAGCTACTGACCGTAGATAACGAAGATCAACGGCCGAAACGGGGAGGCTCCATCCATTGGTGGGGAGCAGCACCTGCTGGAAAGCGGGTCCAGCATCCCCGAACATTCTGAAAAGAGTTTGTATGAGTAAACAGATCTATTGAAGTGGTGTTTGTATCCTATTGCGGCCTTGCCCCCGGTTGTGATCAGCAAACGAAAGAGCTACTGACCGTAGATAGCAAAGATAAACGGCCGAAATATCCTAATCGGCGCAACTGGGACCTTGCCCCCGGTTGTGATCGGCAAACGAGGGCAAAGGACAAACTGGGTGGGCAATCAACATGTAATTAGGTCAAAAAGTGACGCTGCACTCATCACGCGCTCTACGGCGTTTCTTTCCCCGTTGAAACAGTGCGGGCATGTAAGTCGGGTCTCGACTCTAACGTGCCTCGCCGAGCTCGGAATTGGAGTCAGAGGGGCACAACAGCACCGCTCTTATCACTCTTCTTTACCTTTTTGTGCTGAAGGGTTACGATACCTGAGAATCCGGCCCCATAATCTGTTAATCACCATACGCTGGCATACAGTATACAGCAAAGAAGAACAACTCCACAAGGGCGTCGGTCCTTGAATATGCCCCAAAAAGTCACTCAAAACTCCTTTGGCAGGAGGTCTCCGACTGGGGTTTTGTGGTCCCCCACCTGCCAGGGCCCAGTGGGACAAAGCCTCCACAATTCAAATCCTCTGATCTCCTATTCTAAGGAGTCCTGCCGAAGGTTTTGGCTATGAGGGAGGGACTTCAGAAATTCTGTAACCTGGTCTGGCCTGAAGTGAATAGCTGCTGATAGTAGCCTCTAGCATACAGCGTAGTAACCGAAGATACTATCTCACTACTTTCCCCTACCAGGTCCAACTGCTACGCAGATCGATGCGGACGCAGAGATGCATAACTACGCTGCTGCACTTGGGTGAACAACTTCGTATAGTAGCTTAGTTTTTTTTTTTTTTTTTTTTTTCCGATGGACCACGGATCAGATATGAAACTGTTATATCTCACTACTTTCCCCTACCAGGTCCAAACTGTTACGCAGATCGATGCAGACGCAGAGATGCATAACTACACCGCTGCTGCACTTGGTTGAATAACTACTTATAGTAGCTTCTAGCATACCGCATAGTACCAGAAGATACGATCACTACTTTTTTTTTTTTTTTTTGGGAAAGCATCACCAATTTATTTCCATAGAAAGGGACGAGGCCGGGGTCCTCACAATTCGACCCGGCGATCACTACTTTCAGCTACCAGGTCCAAACTGTCGCGTAGATCGATGCGGATGCAGAGATGCATAACTACACTGCTGCACTTTTGAGTCAGTGTGTTTTTGTCAGTCACCCCGTTGATGTGCACAATAAGGGCATCTCGCCACACAACTCTCGAAATGTGGGAAAGACAAAATTGTGGCGGGTGCATCTGGCCATGTTCTAGCAGGAAGTTCATCCCATTTTGCACATTTCGAGAGTGGTGTGGCGATGCCCGAAGGCACCACAGCATCTGACAGTAAGTCGAATTCCCTACCCCTTGGACGTTTGAGGCTCTGTGTGTTTTTGCCAGTCATCACCCCGTCATGAGCACGATAAGGCACCACAGCATCTGACAGTAATATGTAATATGTGTTTTTGCCAGTCGCCCGATAGCCAAGAAAAGGCCCACAACATCTGACAGTAAGTGGTATTCCCTGCCCGTTGGACTTCGCGTCATTCTGTTTTTCTGCCACTTGTCGACGCATGATGAGCATTATAAGGGCATCGCCACAGCACTCTCGAAATGTGCAAAATGAGAATGAACTTCGCGCTAGAACATGGCCAGATGTGCCTGCCAATGTTTTGTCTTTTTGGCATTTCGACAGTGGTGTGGCCAGGCCCTAAGGCACCACAGCATCTGACAGTAATTGGCGGTCCCCACCCGTGGGACTTTTGATTCTTTTGCGTGTTTTTGCCAGTTCCCCGATGACGGCGATACGGCCCACAGCATCCGACGGTCAGTGGCGGTCCCCACCAGACTACGTCTAGGTCCTAACGTCAAGGAAACCGGAAGAACAGGTGGTGAAATTCAACTGCTCATAACCTGCGCTGAGACTTCAGCAGAACCTAGACTACATAACAGCTAAATGCAGCCTAACCCTAAGGGGTCCTATAAAGAAACCAGGTGGCGAAATTCAACTTCTCATAACATGCGCTGAGACTTCAGCAGAACCTAGACTACATAACAGCTAAATGCATCGTAACCCTAAGGGGTCCTATAAAGAAACCAGGTGGCGAAATTCAACTGCTCATAACCTGCGCTGAGACTTCAGCAGAACCTAGACTACATAACAGCTGAATGCAGACTAACCCTAAGGGGTCCTATAAAGAAACCAGGTAGAGAAATTCAACTGCTCATAACATACATTGAGACTTCAGAACCTAGACCACAAAACAGCTAAATGCAGCCTGACCCTAGGGGAAGCAACAGCTACTGCATTGTGCTATGTTTGTGCTTAGGAAACATGAACCTCTCCATGCAGCTATGTCTATGGCATTGCTCAGAAAACATGAACCTGCCCATAAAGCGGGCCGGGTTCAAACTAGCATATAAGGGGAAACATAGAACCAGAGGGGTGTGTCCGTCGGGAATTCCGTTAAATTTGGAACGACACACAGAAGATTAGCATGGCCCCTGTGCAAGGATGACACGCAGAAATCAAGAAACGGTCCAAATCAACATATTAAAAAAAAAAAAAAAAAAAAAAAAAAAAACAGAACCAGAGGGGTGTAACCCTTGGTCTCAGAAGATAGCCGTAATGGGTAAAGTCTCCCGCCCGTCCATAGCGGGAGAAGTGTGCGGAGGAGTGTTGTACCGGTGGAAGAGGACCCTGAAAGCTGTGACCCAAAGACAAGGTCCACTTCACACTGTCACACAAGCTCTCGATCGATACCTGCTAGGTCATCGATTACAACGTTGCACGACCAGAGGGGAAGAACCCGGGTATCAGGGACCTCCCCCTCAGTATAAACAGGTACCGCAGAATGGAAGAAGACGATGTCATAAGGTCATGTTTAAAATAAAAGAGAGGGTGGGCAGGGAAGAAAAGAGCTCACGGTCAGCCTCACATCAGGGGGACACTGTCCCTCCCTTCCAGCTCAAAATCACAACAACAGTTTTCTTCAGCTAGTAAGACACAAAAAAAAAAAGAGAGAACTTTAGGTGTGAACTACAATAACTATTCTTTCCTGGAGATGTAGCCTCTCTTTTTTTTTTTTTTTTGTGAACTTCTCTTTTTTTTGTACATTAGGTCTCATAAATGCACTAATAATGAAACGGTTACACCCTGCAAATTGGTGGAACAATTTCCATCAACCTTCTAGTATTAGGGCCTCGCCACACAAAAACTCACGAAATGTTACAAAACGTAAGTGCATCTCCTCAGAAGCCGGCAAGGTACTTGTGTTACGTACTATAACTATAAACAGGAAGAGAATCTGATGCACATGGCCATCTTCTGTGGGAAGATGCACGCGCTTTCTTTTTTTTGTTTCGTTAGGCGAGGTCCTTAAACCAATCTGATGCATCGATACCTACTTCCATACTGGTACCAAACATGACAGTGGGCCTCGCTGCACTACTCTCGAAATGTGCAAAACGAGAGTGAATCTTCCGCTAGAAAATGGAAAGATACACCGCCATGATTTTTGTCGTTCGTGCATTTCGAGAGTAGTGCATCGAGGGCCAGTATATGCTATCTCTTCTTATAGAATTCAATCGCGCATAACCCAACCCATAAGGGCAAGAGCCGGGAAGAGGTCCCACAAAGTGTTCTTCCATAGTGCCTCGCTCCAGTACTCTCCAAATGTGCAAGGATCTTCCACTAGAAAATGGAAAAATTCACCATCATATTCTCCACTACTATCCGAATGTGCAATGAATCTTCCGCTAGAACATGGAAAGATTCACGGCCATATTTTTGTCTTTTGTGCACGGAGTAGTTGAGTGAGGGCCATAACTTACAAAAGATCAACGACTTGAAGCTGGGTAAGTGCTATAAGTGCGCTATAGCCCACCCCAGATTCTTCTATTTGCTTTTGCGAAAAGCTCAGCAGTTATTGAGCAAATCGACAAGCAGGTTCCCCACAGACACTCCATAAACAAAGGAACAAACTGTCTCTAAGTTAAAAAGGGACAGAAAAAAAGGAAAACAAGAAGAAGAAGAAGAAGAAGAAGAAAAAGAAGAAGAAGAAAGAACCCGCAACTACTGAGGTGAGCTGACAGGGAGGAAACGAACTTGTCTGTGAAAGCAGTTTACAAGTTCATATCATATCCATTCGGGTCGAGAGAAAAACGACGATAACATGAAAATCACCGTGATGTGGGTGACTCGTCAGGACAGGTCGGACAGACATGGCTGCTGTCAGTGATGGCTTGGCCGGAAAAGCCCTCTCGGACTAAGAGTCTCACCATGTACGGACAAGGTCCCACTTGCACGGATTAAGAGATTCTGGGCGTTGATCTTTGCGATCTACGGTCAATATCGCTTAATTCGTGCAAGAGGGACCTAGCCCTAGACCTTGAAAAACACAGCCATGTCCCTATCCACCATCATGCCGAGCCACAGCCAAGCGATCAGGCTTCATCTACATCTCCACACATTTAAAAAAAAAAAAAAACAGTAAATTCAAAGTAGTAAGAGTTCCAGTGGCGAACCCACCCCGTTACAGGGGCGGCAACTGGTCGAGACAGAGAATGATGGAGCTGAAGAAAGAGCGACCTGCGGGTCCTCCGCCGTTTGAAGGCACTATGCGAAGCAACTGCGCTGCCGTTTGAATACGACTACATTGGGGCACGCACTATTCGAAGACAACCACTACATTCAGGGCAGGCAGGATTCAAAGACATCTGCATCGCCCCCCCGGCAGGCACTGTTCAAATACAACTGCCTCGTGGGCAGATACTGTTTGAAGACCACTGCATTGTTATTAAAAAAAAAAAAAAGAAAAAAAAAAGGACTACGGCATTGCGGACAGCATCTCTCGCAGACAACAACATCGCTGTCAGGAACCCGTCGAAGACAACGACATCGCTGGCAGGCGCCTGTTGTAACACAACTGCGTCGTGGGCAGAGAGTGTTCGACGACCACTGCATGGAGTTGGGATTCGGCAGGTGCACACAGTACGACCGCCAACTTTTCATTTCGTTCAATTTGGCACGTAGTACATACCATCTCGCATTTCTAGGTATATTCATTGCGCACGCATGCTATTAACCCTGCGCGGGCGTGCAATGCTTTTCCACGTTGACAAGGGCGAGAAGAATGACAATCTTAAATGGAAAAAAACGTGTTTCACAACCATGAGATCCAGAGGAACAGGGTCATGACGTGGAACAGTAGTTCGACATGCAAAACAAATTAAGAGGTGCACTACATGGCCGAATATGGAGTTATACATTAAAAAAATTAGACTCTGTTCTGAATCATTGCGGATCATGCTCCTAACAGTATGGATCCTGACGTGGAACAGGGGATCCAATCATTGCCCGTAATGCTCCTAATAGCATTGATCCTGACGTGGAACAGCGGATTCAAACGTGGAACAGGAGGATCCGTACGTGGAACAGCAGGATTCAGACGTGGAACAGGGGGATTCTTACGTGGAACAGGGGGATTCTTACGTGGAACAGCTGATTCAGACGTGGAACAGGAGGATCCAGACATGGTACAGGAGGATTCAGATGTGGAA